>JANHZU010001991.1:20342-31417 GCA_032468055.1 Acrochordus granulatus
TTGTAGATATCCAAGAAGCATTATATTAAAAGATAATTTAATTCTCTCCTGAGAAGTAATCACACTGGTAAAAATGTTCACACTGGCTATAGAACCACCCATTTTGAATCATTAGGAAATACAGTTTTGTAAGTACCTTGTCATAAGAGAGGATATACCATGTATATATGGTAGATCCAGAGACCACCAATAGTGAGCAAAAAGCAGAACAGGATAGAGTCTATGACTATTTAGAAACAAAATATGTCTAGACTCAGAAAAATGGTTCTAAGTAGAATTCATAGGTAGTAGTTTCAAATGTAAGATTCACATAGAGAGATACAGTTAAAAGATCAAATATAACATGGGGCTTTCAAAAAGATGGGAACAGGTATTTGCCTATTGAGATTTAGTGCTGATCAGATCCCGAAAAAAAACATTTCTCTGGGATTCAAAAAAAAACCATTCAAAGAAAAATGGAAAATTTAGTTTTATCACATTCGCTATGAACATGTATATGGGTCCTGACAGAAGCAACAAAAGAATATATTTACAAATATACTAAAAAGCATTTGAGACTATCTACTCCAATCTTATTTAAATAAACAGTCCCCAATATTTCTTATAGTAGACAAATGTGATTTAAAAAAAAATCAAAGAAAGAAAGAATCTCCAACTTGTCTAAAGTGTCTTCAAATCTTAACCTCCAGGAAAAACATATGGCCAGACACTTTATAGCTAGCTTCAAACTGAGAAGTTTGAGATGACATGGCACTATATTGGCCAGTTGCCCTAGGCTAGTGTGGGAATAATTCGTGTATTCTTTGGTTAAATAATTGTCTTTTATAATCCTGAACAGAAATTCTTTGAGTTGGTAGCACTAAGTTTCTACAACTTGTCTTCCCCTAGACCTTCTTCCTTTGTTTATCTCTTACTATGCAGCATCATCTCAGCTGTTATTTAACGCAAATAGTGCAATTTGCAAATTTTTAAGCTGCAAGAGAAGATTAAACAAATTATGGAAGATAATTTGGCTAGTAGACCTTTCAAAAACAGTTCTGGAGAACCAGTATCAGGATAATATGATGTTCAAGTACTATTTGTCAGCTTTCCAAAAGTATCTGTTTGGCCATTGGTCTAATCCATTATTGTTTCTTCCTAAATGTGCATAAAAGAAAATAGATCAGAACTTAATTAAAATAAACACACAGATCAAAACAATAAATGGTAGTTCAACTCTGATTGAATTTTTTCATCAACCTAGAATACTGCTTTTCTCCCATCTTCCTTAGGCTGATAGCTCCAGAGGGAACATTTCCCTGATCAAAATTCACATTTAGTTGAATGAGTTTAGGATTATAGTTTTTTTAAAACAGTCAAGCAATTGGGTAAGGTAAGATACATAGAAGTTTTCAGAATCCATTCTGAAGAGTTCGAAAATTGCTCTTTGTTTTTAATGGGTTGTCTGAATCAAATCTTGTTTAAAGCTGAAAAACGGGAGATAGTGAAGGGTTTCTTTTTATTATAGTATTCTCCACTATGATAAAATAATTGTGTTTAATGAATAGTAATTATTTCTAAAGTTGCAGTTACAAATAAATTTCTAGTTCCTTTTTTTAATGCAAATCATATTTTCTTTTTCCCCTAGCCTAGTTCTTTGGAAATGCCTAAGCAATCACCTAAGCAATAAATAAAAATCTTCAGACTTGGCTTTACAAGTTAAACAAGCCGTTATCCTCAAGATTTGTCAATATTTCCCAATAATACATATTTCCAGACACATGGCATAGAAATTAAAGCTTCAGGAGACCTGTTATGGAATAATTCTACTCAAATTATACATACTGGATAATTAGTCTTTTTAGCAGTCTATTAAATCCCAATCAGCTAGGGAAAAATTTAAAAGATTTATAGGATCAGAAGTGGGAGGATGATGTTGTACACAACTGAACAAAAGAAAGAAAGATTTACGCAAGGACACCAGCAGCCCTCAGTCCTGGATGATGAATAAGCTCGTGTATGTTTTTCTATAGATTTGTAATCTCAAAGGAACTGGAAGGCTACACCAACTTCCTCCGCTGGAGAATGTAATAGCGCAAGGAAAACCATCCATCTAGTAGAGAAGCAGCTATAAATAATACCAGTACCCTTTCCCTGCCAAAAAATTAATCTTTGTCCATCATGCAGGAGACAAAAAGCCACCACTGTGCTTACAACCATCTGTGTATTTTGGAGAAAAGATAGTTTAACTTGTTCTAAACTGCCTTGAGAATAATTCATCTGAATAACTACCCCCTCCCCAAAAAAATGATTCTTCAAAATAGAAAGGGCGATGTTTTCACATACCAACTGGCTGATTTCTGACTATAGGAACATCCTTAATATGACTCAGGCATAGCAAACTTAGCTTAAATTTGCAGAAAAGCCCACTACTGTTACCTCTGAGAAATTAAATGCCCTGAAAGGCTCTTGTGAAGTGAGTAGTGTTTATCCTTTCCTCCCCTTCTCAGCTATTTCATTCAAACATACAAGATAATCTCTCTCACTAAAACCAATTTAGGAAAGGAAATTTATAACTCTATATTGGCTTAAACCTGTCCACATCCTTGGATAATAGTCAGCATACCTTATTCTCCCCCATCCCCAATCCTCAGCCATCTCTCATTTCAAACATAAGAACTTATTTTAAAGGTTTTCTGGGAAACAAAAGAGGGCCATGGACTTGGGTTTGGCTTGAATTATCTTATAATCTTGGAGGGCACATAAAATAAATCCTATGAGCACCTTCCCCAGGATCATAAGAATTTAGCCAATATCTAATAGATAATGAAGAATGTATCATTTAGTTTGATGACATACCTTCTCTAAGGTATCTTGCACTATAGATATAGCACATTTTTTCTTGCTAAGGCAAAGTGTTAACAGAAGGTATTTTAATTTACAATTATCTGTGGCCAGAAAAGCTGTGATGTAACACAAAATAAAGCAAAGAGGTAGATTTGCTTTGTTTTTGGATATAAAAGGAGCACATATTGCTTTGTATGTTGCTTTGTTGTGATTAAATCACCATCAATTCACTCCAACAAAGCTTTGTAGTACCTTCCTTAGCATGAAAGTTCTGAAACAATGAAGTCATGGAATTAGTATTAGCTATCCTTGGAGTGTATCTGCAATATGCCTAGACATATAATTTAAGTTTGGATTAATCCATGACTGAGAGCCAATTTGATGTAGTGGTTAAAGCAGGTATGTCCAGCCCACATCCTGCAGGCCACATGCAGCCCTGGACAGCTAGTAATGAAGTCCCCACAATATCATAAACTTTTAATATCATTGTGTGATTTTAGTGATATTTATATACATTAAATAGATAATTCCTTTTCATTCAATGCAGCCCAGGCAAACCAAAAGATTGGACACCCCTGGTTTAAGATATCCACTAGAAACTAAGAGTCTGTATGTTCTAGCCCTGCTTTGGGCATGAAGCCAGCTGCGTAACTTTGAGCTAGTCACTTGCTCTCAGCCCTAGAAAGGAGACAACGGTAAACTATTTCTGAAAAACTTTGCCAAGACAACTTCAGAGAACTGTCCAAGCATTCTTCAAGAATCAGACACAACTGAATGGAACAAAAAAAGAGCATTTGATTATATTGATAATATGTATCAATATAAGCCCTGAGACACACAGGCACATGCTTTAGCTTTGTGTCTTACATAATACAAGTATATTAAGGCTCTGTAGCAAAACTAAAACAAAGAACCTGGCTAGAAAGTATTCACCTTCTCTTATCATATTCTTATACAGAATCAGTCCTGTAGAAGCATGTTCAATGGATATTAATCTAGATCAGGTACAATGAGATTCCTTAACCTCAAAGTATTGGTAGAATAAATACCCACAGAAAAACTAAAATTCTGCAACTTTCACTGCTGACATTCAGTTGAAATAAATGTGCTTATGATACAATGTTTAGGAGTTTTAAATGTTGTGAGTTTTTTTGTATATGCACTGTAGAGAAGAAAGATAAGGACGTGAGGAATTGAACAAGAAATGCCAGCAGAAGATCTGGGATAAATAGATGGTCACATGTCAATAGTGAAGGGATGTAAACTGAGTTCATCAAGAACTGCCTCTCAGAGAAGTTTTTTTAAAAAGATGGCTCTTTTTTATTTTGCACTGAAAATGTATACCTTCGAAAAAAATAGGTACATATATTATGGGCCTGTTCACTTGAAATTCCTTTTTGGTTAGCTATTATTCCCATGATGAATCAGGTTCTTCAAAGGCAATCAAGGATTAAAAATTCTCATGCTTAATATCAGAAAGCCTCTACTTTCTGTTCTACTCCACAAGACCATCTTCATACAGAACTATTATCTCCCTTTTTCTTTTTCTTAGTTTTAGACATACAGTATAACTGCTTTTCTTTCCTTCCTTCCTTCCTTCCTTCCTTCCTTCCTTCTCTTTCATTCATTCATTCTCTATTTTACATATCTCTTATGCAATCTTCTATATGCCATAGTTGTCATCAGATGGGCCCATAGGAACTAATCTCCACCTCCGATCATTCCATTGCCATTGCCAGTATCAGTCAATTCTAAACATGCTTTCCCCCAAAAGTTACTGAGCTTCTGGCACAGCATATAATCATTGTGGCTAAGAGAGTAACTACAGCTACATCCATCCTGCTTATTCTCCAGTTTGCCTTCCAGAAGGGATGGATTTTAAATCCCCTAAGTCCCCATTTGGATGGAGGAAAATGGGTGTTAAGAGCAATACATCTAGAAGAAGTTAAACTGAGGAAGGCTATACTAACATTAATGTAATCATCCTGGGAGAATCCCCTGGGATGTTATTCTGTGCTGCAGTGACTGGGATCTGCACCACAGCACAAATATTCAGCCCAGTATGGTTCACATAGTCCCTCCTGATATATTATGTCCCTGGTGCAAAATATTGTAATTTCTGTTTTGTGCTGATAACTTTTCCAGTATGGTCAAAATACTGAATGTATAAAAACTGAGGAGTACTTTTCAATGAGTTCTGCCAGGTCTGGTTTCATTTAAATCAAAGCCCTTTCCCAATGCTGTAAAGTCATAACATTTTATAACTGCTCTAAAATCACATCAGGTTTTATAAATGCCAATGCACAGGGGAATGCAAAGCATAATCATCAGCAATAAAACCCTGACGGTCGTGGTTAAAAGTTTTGTAAGTATATTACATTGTACAGAGACAGAAAGTCACCAAGAGAATGACTCAAAAGCACAAAACCAAAGAACTCAGGCCTAGCCTTACTGTAACTTCACAAGCCATGAAAGAAAATAGAACTGCCACCTGCACTACAGAGAAGTCACTTCCATCAGGTCCTCCATAGCTATCACTTGGTGACAGCTATTTTATCAATATGGCAGAGAAAACTGAAGGAACCAAGTGTCTTTGGTAACAATTTTTGGCTCTCTCTCTCCTTGAATGGCATGCATTCTAGCTAATTATATTAACTGTATAAATAAGAATAAGTGCCTGAGAGTTTATTTTCCTCTTCCCTTTCAATCTCTTTTCCTTTTATTTTTTAAACTGTAAGTCTGACAAGAGGATGAGAAAAGGATTTAAGACAAAATAATGAATACTATAACACAGAATTTGGATAAGCATGATAACTGAAATTACTTCCCAATCTTCAAAGGATATCAGATATTCAGAAATTACTTTCCAATCTTCAAAGGATATCAGATATTCAGAAATCATTAATTTCATGCATTTATGAAAAAAATTTAGCATATATTTTAATGTGCTTCCTGTGTATTTTTAAAAAATACTTAAATTATTATTTTCAACTTTCTTTTGCAAGGAGGTGTCTTACAACACTAAGCCCAGAGATTTATCTGATTCAACAATTTCATTACTACTCATTTTAAATTGCCTTGTTTGCAGACAGGAACTCAAATTCTTATGCTTGATTTAATTATATAATAATAATCCAGTTTATCTTTTATAGATAGATAATGTCCATCATCCATTTTCAGTGCTAAAGGGTGATTTTCAATGCTTAAGGGTGATTTAAAAAAGACAAGCCATTATATCTGCAGTACCCACTAATGTTGAAAATATGTTCACTGAAGAAAAAGTAATATGCAAGCATACATTACTAAATTTCATTGCTTTATATAAAGTAATTGGGTCAAAAGTTAGTTTGGAAAGTTCTGATCATTATTTGCATTCTACCATTCTCGTTTTCCAAATCTTATTTTGTTTTTTGAGTTTCACAGTGAGACATGTTCTGCCAATACTCAGGTCTGAGAAAAAATGTTCTTCTACAGCAGGAATTGAGAAGAATATACTGATAACTCCCCTCACAATTCCAAAGTTAAAAAAATGAAAGTAGCTGAATGAAGGTAGTATCAGAAGGAAGGATGGGATTGCTACATCTTATAAGATTTTGTATCTCATCAATTTTCAAATATATGTTTGAAAATGTTAATACTATTGGCAGAAAAAGATGTTCATTCTCACTTGCAGCAATTACACTTCCAGCAAAACAAGCCAGACTTCAGCTCAGAATTAGTAGACATAAGGAAGAAATTATGACCTAATTGTTTATAGGCAAAATCTGTAAATTTAAACTATGATACAAGGAATATGAGATGATCTCAGGCCACTTTAGGCAAGAGGACATAACATCTTTTTTCCTAAGTTAGTACAAGAAACAATATTATACGATCATGCCAGGATTGCATGATTCAACCTTCTAATTCTAACTTGGAAGCACTGAGTAGGATCCTTGTTTTCTAATCTATCAGAAAGGTCTTTGCCTTTAAAGAATTTTGGAATAAGAACATCATTAACAGTTTCTAACCTACCTTTTATATATATTGTGCCACCAGCAGAATAAGAATAGTCAACTGCAAACAATATATAAAATGATTAAATACATTCACATTACTTGATTAGTTGAAAACCCAAAAGAAATTTTCACAGTGATGATAATTAGATAGAATAAATATTTTTTCCTTGTACTAATGTCTTTGCAAGGCTTTGGTGAGAAAACTGGAGAAAACATAGATATCCAGTCAAAATTAAACACTTGGCTAACTTCATTGATCTCTATAGACAATTCTTCCATCAGTTTCAAGACTACAGTACTTTTAAATACAAATTAGGAAATAACCTAAATGGTTGACTTCCCAGCTCTTCTAATATCTGTCTGTGGGGATTCTCCCTTCCTCCCCTTCCTTTTCCCAAAAAAATTTTATAGATTGCTTTAAAATGTTTTATGGCTACATTGTCATCAGGGCAATGGATCAACCTGGCCTTGCATATCAGAATCCTCAGTTATAAACTACTTGTATTGGCTTGATCACCAACACATTACCTATGCCCAAGATTTGTTTTGGACTGCTGTTCGAGACAAACAGAATTTTACTCTTCCATTATCTAGCATGGCAAAAAGATGAATACCTTAAGGCATATGTATGTCTCAGGATATTTTTACCACATTTCCAGAAAGCTAGATCATTAAGTCAGGGTGAAGCCTGTCATATATTAGTATAGTGTTTTAATGGCTTGCTCAGATCATTTCCATAGCATTCACAGAATTTTTCACTACTGCAGTTTGGCCTAGAATTTCATTTTCCAGTCTCAGTTTCTATATTTACATTCCCTAAAGCACAGAAAAATGCACACCAGTTAATTGGGCCAGATGATCATGGGGGAATATTGCTCATAAGAACAAAAGGCACAAAGAAAACTACGCATCATACAGTATTTGAATTAATTTATAAACTTAAAATAAATGAAGACTAATAAGAATTACATAGGGAAATGAAATCACATAGATCACAAAATATTGCACAAATGACACATATGAAACAATATAATCTAAACAGATTGCTCATGAACTGATGCAAATCTCATTATTTGCATAATTTGTGTTATGGCTGCATGATGTATGGGATATCATTGTGCCTGTACCCAACACCTATGAATAACTAATAAATTATTTTCAGGTGGGATAAATGGATGAGAGAAGAAGATTAATTTAAAAAACTCTAGCATGATTGAAAAACTATTGTCTTTAAACAAAATAAATTATTGGGATATGCTTAACAAAGGGAAAGGATGAATTCTGAAACAAGAAAAAATTAAAGATGGACAAATTAATTACAGGAGACCATGTGAGGAAGAGAATTAGGATAATAAAAAATAAAATGAGAAGAGAGTGTTGCAAGAATCCATCCCATTACAGAAATCACAAGAAAAAAATGTATCTTGATTAATGATGAGATGTAATAACAATAACAGCAAAATTGCATCCATTTTCCTCCCTACCCCCATGAACTTCTCTTCAAGGCTGGATTGTGTTGAACTGAGAGGTGCTATACCGGAGTCAAGTTCCTTGCACGTTTAGCCATGTTTGGCCAATAAAATATCTGAACTATCTACAAGGTCATTCTAATTTGAGGATAGACTTCAGAAACCAAGATTTTAATTCCCCCCAAGGCATTACCTGAGCAAGCATCAAAACACACTACATTTGTTAAAAAACAACAATCCTCAGTTTGTTCATGTATTTTCATGCCCTGCCCTTTCCAGCATGATAAGCTTCCAATATATGTAAATAGGAATTGGAGCTTCATGGAGGATTTTAAATTAAAAATAAGGTAAGTTAAACATCTGCGTCTTGCTTCACTGCATTCCATGTTAGGTTTTAAATTCTTTAAGAAGCTTGGTGTGGGGCACAAGCAATTTGCTATTTAAGTGGTTATGTTCCAGTCCATGAATGCAGCCTGTTCAGGCTAGAAGCTGGAATAACTTTCAGGTCTTGCTGAATTAGACTTCCTTCGTCAAACTTACTGTGTTTCTCTTGACCTTAATTTTTGCTTGTTTATTATTTATTTTGGAAATGTATGGGTTATGCAACTCAACAATTACTCTGAGCAGCATACAGTAAAAATCACTGTATAACAATTTTTTTAAAAAAATACAGGAAAATAACCAAATTCCAAAAGAAAAACAACCATTAAAACAAAGTGAAACATGTAGAACCTGCCACCCACTCTAGCTCAAGGCCTGAAGAAAGAGTCAGTTTTCAGAGCAATTTTGAACACTACTGGGATCAGGACCAGATATATATCTTGCCAGGAGGAGTGGTGGTGAGTGGGATGGTGTTCCAGAGGACAAATAATACAGTACAGAAGATATGCTTCCTAGATCCTATCAGATGACATTGTTTAATGGATGGGACTTGAAACATGCTGCTACTTCTCAAATGTTCAGGCAACATACAGAAGACAGAGAAGTCAGATGGTTCTTTAGATATCCAGGCCCTGTGCCATGAATGGCTTTATAAGTAATAACTAGTCCTTGAAATGCACCCATAAAACTATTGACAATTAATGTAATTCAAGGAACAATGGGATTACATGAGCCTGAAGAGATATACCCATAAATGTCCTGCCACATTCTTGATCAGCAGCCTTATGTAGAGCACATTACAACAGACTTTGTGTAAGAAGACCAAAGCATATGGCTCACCAAATCAGAGCACAGTTGGCACACCAAATGAATTTGTACAAAAGCCGTCTTAGCCACAGTTGCCATTAGTTCCCCAAAGATGAAATTGTGCACTAGTGGACATATCTAGTAGAACCCTTGCTTGGTGCCCTGAGAAAGCAAAAGACAATAATGGGCCTGAAAAAAACCCTGATAAGTGAAACTAATGTTTTACCTCATGCATAAATGAGCAGAATCATGGGGTAAACCAAATTGTCCCTTCCTCAGAGCAGAAGATTGACTGACTGAACTAATGGAAAGCTGTTTTCTCCTGTTATGATGTAGGCAATCTTGTTTCCCTCCTTAGGAAACACCATTTCTTGAAAAATACAATCGGATTTTACCTTTCAACATGTCCTGGATGTCTTGAGAGTGCTGTATCTTTTCTAAGATGTTGTTCGTAAGAGGCATTTTCAGAAATCTACCATTTTCACTTGTATAGGCAAAAAAACATATTACTCAAAAACTTTGGGAACAGATTAGAACTAAGAAGACTGGTTAGATATTATTCTCTTTCATAACTGATATATAGAACAGATAGTTGTGTTTGTATGTTTGCTAGCAGAATGAAAAATATCCTATAGTTTTGATGTTTGACAGGCTCACAAGAAATACAAATGTTACATAATGTTACTGGAATAGCTTCTGACTGACTTAATCATTTCAAACACTTAATTTCAAAAATTAATTTTTAGCCAATCCTGGCAAACCATATTGCAGACAGTGGCTGTGTTCTGCTTGATAATCGGTTTTCATCTATTGGTTTATTTTTTTAGTAATACCAGAATGTTTATTTTCACTCAGTCCTGGTGATTAAAAAGTTAACCCACTCCATCTGTATCTGACACATGTTTATCTAAAATAGTATAGCTGTAGGGGATTGATGCATTAAGAATCCTAATATAAGTAATCTGACAGATCTAAAATACTAGTGTAGCTCCATATTTCAAAATTGTGATAAATCATTACTTGCTTTACTATACCTCTGGTTAGATGATTTCTTTTGTAATCTTCAGGTCTTCCAACCAGGGTTTGCCTGAAAATTCCTAGAGCAGATTTGTGTACCTCAGCAGCACTTCAAACAAGGTGATTTCAAAAATGAGGGTGATATATTTTGCTGCCGCATGCATGCTTAGTTGTTGTTATGCTGGGGCAGCATCACAAACCGGAATGTTACTGTATATATTGCAAAGACATTGACAAAAAATTAGCATAAGAGTTTGGGATCAAGGTGTTAGAGTTTTCAGAAGAGATCTTATCAAACACCTGTGTTGTCACTATTTCATAACTTTACCCCCCCACACACACACACACAGTAGCACAATCAAATCATTTAGCAGTAGTTGAAATCCCAACCAGTTTAAGTAATTTACTGCACCCAGGTAAACAGTTGTTCTTATCAGTGTTCAGATTCTAGTATGTGTGAAATACAAGTATCATAAACTGTGAAGGGAGCCAAAAGGATATTTATTTACCAATCACATTTCTATGCTGTCAATTTCGGAAGACACTTGGCGGCTTACAAAGATTAGAGATTTTAGAT
>JANHZU010001991.1:31657-48282 GCA_032468055.1 Acrochordus granulatus
AGTCTGTTGTTCCCCATCCAGCCCCGAACAGCCTCCAGGCACCGAGTCAGGGCCAGGACAGCATCACTTGGGTCACCAGGGAAGGAGACGTAAATCTGGGTCTCATCAGCATACTGATGATACCTCATCCCATGGTGACGAATGATCTCACCCAGAGGTTTCATGTAGATGGTAAAAAGGAGGGGGGAAAGCACCGAGCCCTGCGGCACACCACAAAGTAATGGCCGAGGGCTGGACCTCTCCCTCTCTATTAGCACCAATTGGGACCGGCCACAGAGAAAGGAGCCAAACCAGCGCAAAACTGCACTGCCCAGCCTCAGCCCCTGCAGCCAACCCAAAAGGATACTGTGGTTGTCGGAATCGAAAGCCGCCAAGAGGTCGAGGGTTTGGATGGATGCACTCTCTCCATCCCGCTATCCACAAGAGCGACCAGTACTGTCTCTGTCCCATGACCAGGTCTGAACCCAGACTGAAAAGGGTCCAGAAAAATCTGTTTCCTCCAGGATCCACTGCAGCTGCCAGGTGACCATTTTCTCAACCACCTTGCCCAAAAAAGGCAGGTGGGAGACTGGACAATAATTATCCAAACAGGTGGAATCCAGCATTTTTTTAAACAGGGTAAATATTTTACTACTTCCAACTGATGAAGCATAAAAAGGATTATTAAGCTCTTCTATAATGTTGTTTATATAAAAGTTAAAGAGGATAGGAACCAATATGCAAATTATTGATTCAGATAACCTTCCTGTTCATCTTATGACCAATATAGAATAACCTATTTTGTCATAATGATTTCTCATAGGGTAGAAGGATAAATATTGAAGCTGAGGCTCAAATACTTTGACCACATAATGCAAAGAGAGGACTCATTGGAAAAGACCGTGATGCTGGGAAAGATTGAAGGCAAAAGAAGAAGGGGACAGCTGAGGATGAGATTGTTAGATAGACACTATGGGCATGGGTTTGAGTGGATTCCAGGAAACAGTGGAGGACAGGCAGACCTGGAGTGCTGCAGTCCATGGGGTCACAGAGAGTTGGACACAACTTAGCAACTGAACAACAACAACAAATATTATCTAGCTGAAGATAATCATGTTTACAACTTATGCCAGTGGAGTAAAAATAAACCAAGTTTGTTTTCACAATGATGTATTCCCCCCCCCCGGTTCATTCATATCTCACTTAGAACCCATATATTAACAAGAATTGTTCTGGAAATTGCCAGGATCTTGAATTTATTAAAATCTGCATGTTTTTTCCCCCTTTTTATTTCAGCTTTGAATCTAATTTTAGAACCTCTTTATGTATTTGCCTCCTGGCAGATATAAAGAACGGTCAATCCTAATGTAACATAACACATGAATGTGTTCTCAAAAACTTATGACTACCCAAGAAACTCCTACTTTTGATGCTTCAGTTCAGCCTTGCTCAAGTTAGGTCTTCTAGGTAAGTTGCACAATAATTCCAGTTTAGAAGGAAAATATTAATATTCAATAATTTAAGGGGCACTTGCTTGTGGAAGACAGATCTAAGTTAAAGTAGTCACAATTAGGAGTGGCAACTCCATCACTAAGTGATGCAGTTATTAAATAAAACATCACATGATCATACCTAACTTACAACAACAGTTCTGTTGCAGTTATTAAGTGAATCTCCATAGGTTATTAATCATGATGTCACATAACCACAACTTGTGACTTCCTACCAGCTTACTTGTCCCCACTGACTTACTTGTCAGAAGCCAGTTATGAAGTTGCAAATAGAAATCAGTGACCATTAGCTACTGTGGCCATCATAAATGTATGCCAGTTGTGAAGCACCTGAATCACAACCACACAACTGTGGGGATGTGGCAACTGATGTAAGTTCAAGGAATAGATGTAAATCTACTTTTTCAGCACCATCATAAATTTGAACTGTCTCTGAACGAGGCAGTTGTAAACCAAAGCCTACCTGTATTTGGATGAAAAAAGTTGTGTTGAAAGTGTTGCACTTTTATTGTTCAGGAAGTATTTTTTTCTTTCATATTCCACTTTCATATGAATGACATAACAGAAGATTATAACTTTCCACATAAAGGAAAGGGGGGAAAAACAAAATAGCTTGTGAAATCCATGGGCTTCAGGGACAGGATTTCAATAACCCTCTCTCCATTCTGACATTAATTAACACTGACTGGATATAAGATACTTATCTTACCTATAAAGTCCATTTTCTTGATCAAACAAACAAGGTGATTATGGATCCAGCAAAGACATCACAAACATACCAGATTTTAAAGTATAAGACTGACTTTCTGGGAATATTGGCTTGTGTCCAAGTGCATCTGTGTGTGAGAGAGAGAGGGAGGGAGGGGGAGGTCAAACTCAGCCATTTTTTGTTTAAGCCAATAAAGTTCCATGCCTAGCAATTCACATGGGACACTTCCAGGACAGTTAATTCTGAAGCTGAATTTATAGAATTTTTATGTCACCTTCAGCTGATCCCTGTTAGAAGGCTTTCCAACTGTTATTTTTTTATAACCTCCTGACTGTAAATTCTTCCATTATACTTTATTTGCTGAAGGATAAAAATGTATTCCCTGATGGTTTGTTATTTACAAATAAACGATTGCCCGAACTTAAAAATGAGATGATTTGTAGTTTAGGTGAAAGAAATGCAAATCATTCTGAGTTAAAGGTCTCTCTGCCTACTGTGAACATGTGGATGGAACTGCAAGAACTGAGAAGTTAGCATTTACTCTTAAACAGGAATATCAGAACACTAAAGATTCTTCAAGGGAATCATAACAGAAGAAATAAAATCTATAGTATTCCAGTAGGAAAGTACAATTTTTAAAATACTGTACTTGACATTTAGCAACATCCAGGAATTCAGATGATCTGAATGAATTTCAGATTTCAGCCTGTCTTTATTGTTTGGTACATCTTTTTCAAAGAAAATTCATTTCATTTGGAACAAGTTAAATGTTTCAAATGTTCAGCTGTGGGTGCTTTTTTTAAAATAAATTCTAATTAATACACCAATCTTGGATCTTTCTCAAATGTCTTTTAACTACAGATTATTTCATCCAGCATTAGCATTGTTAGAAAAATGGGAGCTGAAGTGTTGTTGATGTTGCAAATATCCTATGATAAAAATGTGGATATGGCTTATGGATTATTCATACAATATATACTCAAAGGGAAGCTGAGAATTTTTGGTGCCAAAATACACCCCCATGTATTTGAATTGGATTCAACTTTTCTATGGTTAGATTTATCTATGAGTATGTGGAAATACCACTGCTCAGCTATCAATAATACTATAGGAATCTTGTAAATCAACTTCTGTTGCTCTAAGTATCATCTTTAGGAGGCAACAGTTGCCATGGAAGTCTTTGGAGTATGTCAAAAAAAGATGGCAGCTGCAATCACTCCATTGAGGTCCTGCTCCTTTTTGATCATGTGTCTTTGGCTGTCATCTTGACTTTTTTCAAACAGACTACCTGCAGACATTCTTCTTTCTGAACCAGTGTTGTCCCTTTGAGTTTCCAAGTGGTTGAAACTATGAATATTTTTTATTCATAGTTTAGCTCCATATTTGTATTTGATAATATATCTCTCGAGAGTGATTTTACATCATAACAACATACTTACCAGGACTATATCCTGGTATTATAGTATGCCATAATATTTTAATTCTTCCCATCTGTTAAAAAAACTTAAAGAAAGTATAAAAGAAATAGGGCTATGCTGAAACTATTTTTCCAAACTATATTTCCTTTCCTGAAACAGCACAGTTCGTAAAGATCTGTAAGCAAGAACACTTATTGAATAAATATTTGTGTCTTGAAGAGAAATTCATGAAAAAATCTAACCAGTATCAAAAAGATTACCTACTATATATGATCTACTATGAAGTATTATTTCTTCACTATGTGTAGATTTTAATTGCAGTGAAATAACCATATATATCAGTCTGTTACTGTGCTATCACTCTGGCAGATGTTCACTCAATATCCATTCCATTCTATTTCATTTTAATGTGACTTTTTAAAATAATATGAATATTTGGATGTAAATATATATTTCAACATTTATTCTCAAAATGTATACATTTATACATGAGCCAAATACCCATTTATGCATTTACAATCTACTGTTTTGCGTAAAGAATTGTACCACATTGTTTTGACAACTGCTAATCCAACCTACATCTTGTTTGGGAAAGGTTGTAAAGCACTGATTAGTGAGGCAGCCCTAGATTTACAGCTCCTTGACTCAAAGAACAGCAATATATTCCAAAAAGATCAGTCTTTTATATTGCATTTTATCATCACAACAACCATATAAGGTAAATTAGTGTAAAGGATAGTGATTTGTCTAGTATAAAGATGCTTCTAGGCTGAATGCAAATTTGAATTTGAATTCCCATTAAATTTCTACTCTAGAACTGTGTGATTTATTGGTTCACCTCTCAGTCAGTCAGATATTTAGACTGGATTTGGCATTTTTGTCCACATATTGAGTCCTTCCCAAGAACCTGTGATAGACAGATGCTGTTCTTTGATGTCGGTTAAGCTATCATCGCAGGATGTAAGCTGTTCTGAGTATTGCTGCGTTTTACAATTAACTGATGGTGAATTTGTCAGTGCCAATGGTGTTCAAGTGGTGGTTGAGTTGTTTTTGGATTACACTCAAGGCTCCTATTAGTACTGCTACCATCTTTGCTTTATTTTTCCACAATCATTCTATTTCTACTTGCAGACCTTTGTAGTTTGTGATTTTCTCCAGTTCTTTCTCTTCTATTCTGTTGTCTCCAGGTACTGCCATGTCCACTATCCAGACTTTTTTGTCTTTCTTACTGACAGTTGTTAAGTCTGGAGTGTTATATGGCAGGTGCCTGTCTGTTTGAATTCTGAAGTCCCAGAGCAATTTACTTTCTTCATTTTCTATCACTTTCTCTATTTTATGTTCCCACCAGTACTTGCCTGCAGGCAAATGGTATTTCTTTCAGATCTTCCAGTGCACCATTGTTGCTATTTTATCATGCCATTGTTTGTAGTCAGTCTATGTGATCTTCTTGCAGCAGCTAACTAGATGGTCCACTGTTTCTTCAACTTCTTTACAAAGGTGACATTTGCTGTCTGTTGTTGTCTTCTCAGTTCTAGCCTTATATGCATTTGTTCTTAATGCTTGGTTTTATGTGGCCAGAATTAGCCTTCTGTTTTTTTCTTCAATTTTCCTGCTCTTAGCCATTGCAAGGTCTTGTATTATCTGCTTTTTATCTTCTTCTTTTTAAAATGTGCTGGCCATGTAATGCTTTGCCTTGCCAGGTCTCTATTCTGATCTTTATTTGGTCTTTCTTGTATGCCAGTTCCATCTCTCCAGTACTTAGTAAGCTTTCCTGGTATACTAGCGTTAGTGCACCTTCTTCACTGTGCTTCAGGTATTCTTCCAATGCCCTTTTTTCCTCTTCAAGTGTCTGCTGTACTTCCAACATTCCACATCTACCTATTCTCCTTGATAGGTAGAGTCTGTCAACGTCAGTGTGGATGAAGGGCATGATTCATTGTCATTATTTTTCTGGTCTTCCTATCCAAGGCCTTTAGTTCTGCTTGAGTCCAGTCCACTATTCCAGCTGCATATCTAATGACTGCGCGAGGGGAGAGACGGTAGAGCACAAGCACGCTGCTTCTGGTATGGGAATGGAGTAAACCGCGCGAGGGGAGAGACAGTAGAGTGCAAGCACGCTGCTTCTGGTTTGGCAATGGAATAAACTGCGTGAGGGGAGAGACGGTAGAGCACAAGTACACTGCTTCTGGTATGGCAATGGAGTAAACTGCGCGAGGGGAGAGTCAGTAGAGTGCGCGCACGCTGCTTCTGGTATGTCAATAGAGTAAACCGCGCTAGGGGGGAGATGGTAGAGCGTGCACACGCTGCTTCTGGTATGGCAATGGAGTAAACCACGCGAGGGGAGAGACGGTAGAGCACACGCACGCTGCTTCTGGTATGGCAATGGAGTAAACCGCGTGAGGGGAGAGATGGTAGAGTGCACACACGCTGCTTCTGGTATGGCAATGGAGTAAACCATGCAAGAGCAGAGTTGGTAGAGCACACGCGCACTGGCTGCATTAGCAGAACGCGCGCACGGGGTTGCTGTCTGCAACAATGGAGTAAAGCACGAGGTAAGAGTCGGCAGAACTCTCATGCGGAGTTGCCTGAACGGGAAATACAGAGCGCGCTTACAGATGACGCACAAGGTTTGGCACGAAGTTTCCTCGTCTCGTGAGTCGCGGCTCATCTAGTGGAATATTTTCTGATTAAATTTTTTGCTCGTCCTGCGAGTTTTTCACACTGCGAGTTACTCGTCTTGTGAGGCACCAGTGTATATTATTTGTATCCTTCCAGAATCCATCAACTATCATGTAGGCTGCTGACAGTTGATGGATTCTGGAAGGATACAAATTGAATGAATGATGAATGAATGAATATATAATATTCTTTCAAAATTCCTAACATGTTTACTAGCCCCCAGAGTTGAGGAATCCTGCCCTCTTATGTTAAGCTTTTAAAGATGTTCTTTGTGTGTAACTAGGTTGTTCCACCAGCGCTGAATGTTCCTATTTGAGTCTTATTATATTTGTATGTTCTGGACACGTCTTTGTGTCAGTTTTTATTTTAACAAACTTTTAATTCCTCTTTCTTGCAGTCTTACTGCCTACTTTGGCCTACTTGAAATCTGCAGACCCAAACAAGGAGACACTGTCCTGATTAATGCGGCAGCTGGTGCTGTAGGCAATGTGGTTGGGCAGATTGCTAAGCTTATGGTAAGTGGCTATATACTATTTTGAACTTCAGCTTCCATTAGCCTGATCAAAGGCCAAGAATTATGGAAGTTCTGGTCTCCTTGTCCCTCGACTATATACCTGCATGCTGCATGATTGACCTGCAGAGAAGATTCAGTAAAAGAGCCATATAACAGCCATATTTACAACATGTCCATTTAATTAGGGGAGATATGACACATGATGATATGACCTCATGATAGCATCATGCAGATGATATAAACTAAATACTATACAGTTTTTACTTAAAAATATGTGACTGATGCAAACTAAATACTATACAGTTTTTACATAAAAATATGTGACTGATGCCAATTATGTTATTTTTATAATGTAGGGATATTATACAATATAATATATTCTATATTATATGTGGCTTCTATAGGATGCCTATGCTTTATGTTCATTCCTTGCATCCAGAAAAGGAGTGTTTTTATAGTAATCTTATTAAAGATTACAATTCACAACAAAAAAAACTAATACAAACAAAAATGGAAAAGAAAAAATAGAAGATACAGAAAAGAAAAAATAGAAAAATAGAAAACAAAGAAAAAATGAGAATATAATAAAAAATAAATATATAAAGAAATGACTTCCTCCTTCATCACAAGTATAAACAATTTTAATAACTTATCATCTTTTAATATATAACCAGTAATCTCTTCTTCCCATATCCCACCTCTTATCTATAAACAAATCCATAAAACATCATAATTTCAGTTCTGATGTTAAAGTCTGTTCAGAGTTATCAGAGATAACATCTCTATTTTAATCTTGATCAAATAAATCAACTTTATATTCCTTTTACATTTAACCATCTTGATCTTCAGTCCATACAAATAATGTCCTGGAACTTGATTTCATTTTTTCTTTGTCCCTTTTCACAAAATTCTTCAAAGCTTTAACAAGTCTGTTTTGTAAATTCAGTTCAGGAAAATAATCCAGTCACTATGTTGGTTTATTAATTGCATATCCCTTTTCATTATTAAGACATCAGATGGTTTATTTTGTATAACCAGTGTAACATCTTTTTCCATTCTTGTAGCCTGTTGTTTTAAAATCCACTTTCTACTCAGTCTGTTCAGGTAAATCTTGTTCCTCTTCCATAGTATCTGTTCAACACAGTTTCTATATGGAAGCAGAGATCCTGTTAGCACTATTAAAGTACTATTATGCCACATGATTTTTGTGTGTTTTGCTACACTGGGCAAATAGGCTTCAGTCAGTATCTTAATGCATTACAGATACCCATGAAAATAGGTATCTGCATCTAAGTGATATAGTATCTGCATCTAAGTAATTACACTATCTATGGAAACTTCTTCCATAATGAGTTGTATTTTAAGTGCCATTGTGATAGAATGTAATGAGGAGCTGGATTCCCAGGAAGTGGGGGGGCATTCCAAAGGAGTAAGAGGCAACTCAACCTTGATATTATGTATGAGAGAAAAAGAGTGAAGAAGCCGTTCCTTAATAGTTCATAAAGTATACTGTGTATATTATTCTCTATAAGTGTGAAACAAAAAACTCAGCTTGGAAGAATTGCCAAATGCCATTCTTGGTTTTGGGCCTGACAGCCACAATACTGTCTGCATAAGTTAAATTAAAGCAAGACTCTTCATACCTCTTTCTTGTCTTGGCCAAGAGACAGAAACTCTGCTTCTTTTCCCTGTCATAGGTTTTACCACTTGCTTGAGTGAGAGAATGATGTGAAATAACTTCTTTTGTAGAGTGACTGAGTGCTCAGGGCCATCTTCACTGACACCTCTTTTTGTCTCTTTAGACTGTCTGGTTTTCAAACCTTATTTTAATTTGGAAAACTTTAATTGGAAGCTGATGTCCTAAAAAGGAAGCTTCTGCCTTTAGGATCCTCTTCCCTTTCCTACAAAAATGCCTCTGAGTACCCCATAAACCCAATAGGTATTGTTATTAGTCTTATTGTTTTATCCCCCTTATACAATCCAAGCCCACCCTTCCACAGGGGCTTCCACTGATTTTTGACATCCTCTCAAAGATGCCCTTGCTCAGATCATTGTATCTTTTCAAAATACTCCATTACAGAAATGTCTAGTTGCAATTAATAACATCTCATCTCGTCAAATCTCCAGGCCACCCAGACCCATTTACCACTATCTGACTAGGATAGGACTTTATTTCTCTTAATATGTTTGTTGTTTTACTATATGTAAGATGTGTCACCCTTGACCACACCAATTTTATAATTCTTAGGTTTTATTTTGGTTTTTCGTTCCTATCTCACTCTTTTTGAGCTGGTCCATAAAGTCTCTCTTTCTCTCTCCCTCTCCCCAGCAACCTTACCTAACCTAACCAGCAACCTAACCTAACCTAACCCCAGCAACCTAATCTACTGAAAATGCTTTTTAGACCAACTTGCATAGCCTTGCAAAGACAGCTGTGCTTTATTGTTATTTTTTTAACTGGCAGGGTTGTAGAGTGGTTGGCGCTGCAGGTTCCAATGAGAAGTTGGCTTACCTTAAGGAGATTGGCTTTGATGAAGTCTTTAATTATAAAACAGTGGAATCCCTGGAGCAGGCTCTGAGAAAGGCTTCCCCCGATGGCTACGACTGCTATTTTGATAATGTACGTACAAGACTGAGCCTAACTCTGGATTGGTCTGAAATTGGAAGGAAAGGTAATCTAAGGAACTTCCTCTATTGAGAGCTTCTTTTGCCTGGCAAAGAAAAGCAGCAATACATCTTAAATCTCCCTGCATCCTCAAAATCAAGCTTTTTATATTTTGGGACACCCCTATCAGCCCTTTCTTGTATACCTCCCTCCCAGGCAGTCCATCACTGGTCTCCTTACATAATCCATAGCCAAGGGAGCCAGTGTTTGTCCAAAGACACTTCCGTGGTCATGTGGCTGGCATGACTAATACCAAGGTGCACAGAACACTGTTACCTTTACCACCAAAGGTGGTACCTATTCATCTGCATGCATTTTTACATGCTTTCAAACTGCTAGGTTGGCAGGAGCTGGAGGAAGTAACAAGAGTTCACCCCGTTACGTAGTGGTGCTTGGGTCTCGAACTGCCGAGCTTCCAACCTTCTGGCTGACAAACCCAGTGTCTTAACCACTCAGCCACTGTGCCTCCTATGCTTAATAGCAATAATCACAAAAAAAAGTTTTTTAAAACAGACTTTCCTGGAAAGAAAAGGGCAACCCCATAACTCCCCCTTCCTTTCTAAAAAAGGTTGTTCTGTGTTGGTATAAAGTGTGAAAAGGCTGTGTGTGTTGTTTGTGTCTCTCCTTATATGGGTTCAGCTGGGAGGTTTGTTCCTGTACCTTTATGTGTATATTTTAGAGTCCCCATAAGTATATTGAAGATAGATGAATGAGTGTGAATGAAGATCATACATGGTCTGTGTGTATCTGTGTTTGATAGTTGTGCTCAAGTATCAAACTATACATTGATGGTTGTGCTCAAGTATCTGATATGGATAGTGCTTACTTAATGACAGTAATTGGGACCAGAATTTCCATTGCTGAGCAGTGCAGTTGTAAAGCATAATGTCACATGACTGTGCTGCTTTGCAATGACAATTCCAGCAGTTGCCAACATTAAGTGAATCCTGCACTGTTGCTTAGCATGATTTTATGTGGTCACCATTTTTGACCTCCTGCCAGCTTCCCCATTGACTTTGCTTGTGGGAAGCCATCACTGAAAGTTGCAAATAACGATTATGTGCCTGTGGGACACTTCAATGTTGTAATTCAGAGCCAAGCACCCAGATTATGATCACATCACTGTGGAGATGCTGTGACGGTCACAACTATGAGGATTCGTTGTGAGTACTAATTGTTCAGCAATGTCTTAAATCGAAATGGTCACTGAACAAATGGCCATTGAGACCTACATGATATATTTTGAGCCCCAAAGAATTGTCTTTCGGTTTGATTAGTTGTTTGAGTTTTTCCTCATATTTCCTATTAAAAAGTTATTCTTTTCCTGACTGAGCCATTTGGAGTGTTGGAGTGTAGATACATGTTTTGAATTTGAAACATTTCATACCCAAAACTGTTGTTTCACGTTAAAAAAGGGTTGATTTTACCACTCCCAAAGTATTTTGTCCTTTGAACACTTTTTATGTTGCTATTTTGAATTCAAACAACGGTTCCAAACTTGAAAATAGACTGTTATCCCGAACGGGTTTACAGACAATATACATGCATGTACAGAAAAGACCCCTCCCTAAAAGCTGAAATCTTTATTCATTCCCAGGGAGAATTTTTCCTCCCATTTTACATTTTCCAAAATGCTTGAACTGTAGCATTTACGCCCTCATTTTCTCTTTTGGTGCAATTTTTGAGAAAAATAAAAAAAATGTGTGACATGGTTATTTCTTTCCAGCGGAATGAAATTCACTGGCAGATCCGATTCCTCTTCTCTTTTTCAGCCTGTTCTGGGCTTCCAGAACCCACCTTCTGGGTTAGTTACTCACCCAGGCAGACTTGCCAAAGAAAGAAGAGGAAGGGAAACTTTTGCGGCACAATTGAGAATTCAGTTCCCTGCATTGGATGTGACCTTCTGTTTCCTCCAGTTGGGAGATGTTTAAGTGACTGGCATTCCCAAAGCACACCCCTCTATTTCTTCCTTGTGCTCTCTGTTTCTAAGAACAGATTAAGGGTATTAGTGGAGCTCCTTCAAGATAATTCCATGTATATCAATGAACAATATTCTTCATTTGTTTTAGAGGATTTCAGTCTCTGCAAATTTTGTGTTATCTTTGTCTCCACCAGGTGGGAGGAGAGTTTTCCGTTGTTGTTCTAGAGCAAATGAAGACATATGGGAGAATTGCTGTGTGTGGTGCTGTTGCCTTGTATAATGACACCCAGCCCCAGAAAGGTGCAAATCCATTTTCTTTCTGCATGCTTGTCTACTTTTTTTTTGTCTGCTGCAGTTTATGTTTTCATCAGTTCCAAAACTCCTACCCAGTCTGCTGCCTTTCTGGTTGTTTCTGCTCTCTTTTTGGAAACAAAGCCTTCTGGATGGTATTCCCTGATGAAGTTTGGACAGTGAAGCATAGCCAAGGAAGCTACAGACTGATTGATACTCTATTCTTGATTGGAATGTAGGATTTCCAAACATGCTTGTTGGCCACCACGTAACTAAACACCAGACTATGGACTCTTCTATTGAATATATCACCCAAATACAATTCTTTGCTTTTCAATTATTTGTTTCCATCTAATTGAGTAAGTATGCTTGAAAAAAGGGAGAATCAAATTTGGCACTTAGTTCTAGATATGCATCATGGCTGAGCAGTTAAGATGCTGGTCTTGTCAGCCAGAAGGTCAGCAGCTCAGCAATTTGAGACCCAAGCACTGCCTTGTAATGGGGTAAGCTCCTATTACGTGTCCTAGCTCCTGCCAACCTTGCAGTCTGAAAGCATGTAAAAATGCCAGCAGATAAATAGATACTATCGTTGATGGGAAAGTAAAAGCGTTCCGTGTGCTCAGTGTATAGTTATGCCAGCCACATAACTACAGAAGCATCTTCATACAAATGCTGGTTCTTCCACTATAAAATGGAGATGAGCACTGGCCCCTAGAACTGGACATGACTGAAAGGGGAAAAAGAAGGTAATTTTTGTAAGATATGCCACCAGGTCAGAAAAAGCATGAAGGCGCAGAGAAAAGTGCAGCCATTCACCATTATTCTTTGGGCAGAAATTACCTTTAAATTGAGAACTCATGGAAATATTGATTTGTTTTTCTTGCTAATAGGATAGTAATGGCTTGTCTCTTTTTCAAAGATGCTTTTCATTCCAAATTATCCCAATTAGATTTCCATTCAGGGGGAAATTTAAATCCAATCCTTTTTAGCTTTTGAGTACATTCAAAGTTACTTGGTAAAAAATAAGTACAGAAAGGATACCATCTCCACCAAGGACAGATCGAACGAACAACTAAGTCTAGTTATTTTTAAACAATCTCTTTTAATTACATGCTAACATTCTGGATCAGAAACAAACATCCTTTATTTTGAAATAGTTGGATGTGATCAAACATGAGATGGCAAAATTTAACATCACATCTTGAGAATCAGTGAACTAATGGTGCCAAAGAGGCTAAAGCTGACTAGTTCTATGAAGGCCTACAACACCTTCTAGAACTCACACCAAAAAAAAAAAGATATCCTTTTCATCATAGGGAATTGGAATGCTAAAGTAGGAAGCCAGAAGATAACCAAAATAGCAGGCAGGTTTGACCTTGGAGTACAAAATGAACCATGGCAAAGGCCAACAAAATTTTGTCAAGAGAACAAACTGGTCATAACAAATACACTTTTCCAAAAACCCAAGAAGCGGCTCTCCAGATGGACATCACCAGATGGTCAACACCAAAATCCAATTGATTATATTCTTTGCAGCCAATGATGGAGAAGCTCTATACAGTCAGTAAAAACAAGACCTGGAGCTGACTGTGGAGCAGATCATGAGCTTCTTATTGTAAAATGTAGGCTTAAATTGAAGAAAGCAGGGAAAACCACTCTGCCATTCAGCTATTACCTCAATGATATCTGAAGAACTATGGACAGAGGCACTACGAAAACCATTTGACATAACCATCTTTGCATGAAATATTTCCTTGATATCTCCAATTTTCTGGAAGAGATCTCTAATCTTTCCCAGTTTATTATTTTCCTCTATTTCTTTGCATTGTTCATTTAAGAAGGCCTTCTTACCTCTCCTAGCTATTCTCTGGAAATCTGCATTCTGACAAAGGACAAAAATGGTAGGGACCTAACAGAAGTAGAAGAGATTCAGAAAATATTGCAAGAATATACAGAAGACCTATGCAGGAAAGATCTAAATGTCCCTGATAACTACGATGGACATCCTGGAGTGAGAAGTCAAGTGAGCCTAAAGAAATGTTGCCAACAACAAAGCTAGTGGAAGTGACGGTATTCCAGCTGAACTATTTAAAATTCTAAAATATAACGCTGTTAAAGTGCTGCACTCAATATGCCAGCAAATTTGGAAAACTCAACAGTGGCCACAGGATTGGAAAAGTTCAGTTTACGTCCAATCCCAAAGAAGGGCAGTGCAAAAGAATGTTCAAACTACCATACAATTCTACTCATTTCACATGCTAGGAATGTTATTCTCAAAATACTACAAACTAGGTTTCAGTAGTATGTAAATCGAGAACTACCAAATGTACAAACAGAGTTTCAAAGGGGCAAGGAACTAGAGATCAAATTGCCAAATTTGCTGGATCATGGAAAAAGCAAGGGAGTTCCAGAATAATATCTATCTCTGCTTCATTGTCTACTGTAAAGCCTTTGATTGTGTGGATCACAATGAACTGGCAAATTCTTAAAGTATGGGAGCACCAGACCACCTGACCTCTCCTGAGAAACCTATATGCTAATCAAGAAGCAACAGAACCAGACTTGGAACAAAGGATTAGTTCAAAATTGGGAAAGAAGTACAACAAGGCTGTATATTGTCATCCTAATTATTTAATATATATGAATCACTAGCCAGAATTAAAATTGCTGGGAAAAATATCAACAACCTCAGATATGCAGATGATACCACTCTCATGACAGAAAGTGAAGAGGAACTAAAAAGCCTCTTGATGAGGGTGAAAGAAGAGAGTGCAATGTGGTCAAAGGTATGGGTTTTTTTAGTAATATTGTATGGCTGTGAGAGATGGACCATAAGGAAGGCTGAACACCGAAGAATTGATGTCTTTGAATTGTGATGCTGGAGAAGACTTTTGAGAGTTCCTTGGAAACTCTTTGGAAGTTCCTTGGCAAAGAGATCAAACTAGTCAGTTGTAAAGGAAACCAACTCTGACTGTCCATTGGAAGGACAGGTACTGAAGCTGAAGCTCAAATATTTTGGTTACATAATGCAGAGAGAAGACTCTTTAGAAAATACTGTGATGCTGGTCAACATTGAAGGCAAAAGGAGAAGGAGACTGCAGAGGATAAGATGGTTAGATAGCATCATCACAGTGATGGACATGGGTTTGGGCGGTCTCTGGGAGGCAGCATAGGACAGGAAAGCCTGGCGTGCTGAGGTCTATAGGGTAATGAAGAGACAGACAAACTGCCCAACTAAACAACAACAAAAATAATACCATATAGATAGTTAATATCACTGGAAACAGCACCAGCCCTGCATTTGAATATTTCATGCGCCTAAGTGCTACCTCTCATCCATGGATTAAAATTACACATTCAGTTAGGAGAATCATTAAATGGTGCCCCAACTCCCAATTCTTGTATGCAGTCTGAAAATGCCATTGTTGGTAAGTATCAGAAGGCACTGAGATGTTTAGCTGAATATTAGTAGTTAATTTTGCTGTTTGTGTGAAATGTGATGGAGAAAAACATGAAATGACAGATAATGTTTTAAATTAGCTATCATATTTGCAATCGTCCCATGTATGTGACTATTTTATAAAACAAATTTAAAAAATCTGAATAAATATTACTTGCTCAGTATCAGAGAAAAAGAACTCTCTGTGTTATGAATTTCTGTGAACAGTAATTGAAAGTTTGATTTGGAGAAAATATAAACAAGAAGGACTGGTCATCCAGAACTGATTAGAAAATTCCTCCCCCCGTTCCCTCAGGGAATGCTGTCTGATTAACCCCTTCACTCACTGCTTCTTCCTCTGACTTTGGGATGGGACTATGTACCAGGAGCTTGGAAGGCCTTGGCTTGTCTGAAAATTGCTGGTGGAACTGCTGGGGGTATTGGAACAGCTGGGGCTACCAGTAGTGGACATTCTGGACCTGTGGCTGAACCACCTGTGGGCACCAAGTTCCTCACTTAGGTCTCTATACCTTCCTGAGGCCACAGCAAAGCACCACCATGTGCTGATGTAGCTGAGGATATGCGGCCATCCTGGTAAACTTTTTCCTTTCCCAGGAGTAATAGATGTGAGTCTGGGGAGACTAATGTCAGGCACAAGGAACCAGAACCACACATGGATCAAGCTAACTACTTTATTGTAGTTCTGCCTATAATAGAGGAATTTTCTTCTGTTGGGAACAGATAGATAAGTTTCCATGGTAGAGGTCAGTCCTGGATCTCTTGTAGTTATGCAATGATTTATGGCAATTTCCCCATTTGAGCATCCTTCTTGCCTGGTTGGGTGTTTCCCAACATATATGCAAACCACACACACAAACATACATATGGGACATTTTGGTATTCCCCTTTTCTTTCTCTCCCCTTTTTTTCTTCAGCTATCTAAATATTTTGGTACTATACTTTTCAGGGACATTATTACTCATTTCTGTTTTGATAATTTTGATTTATTATTTTCTATTTTTCTTCAAAAATCATATTCTAAATGTCTTAGCTTGCCTCGCTTTTGTGATATGTTATATATAAGGGTACCAATTCCTGTATAGATATATACAATTAGTTTTTCCAGTGTTGTGCATTCTTCAATTTTATCCTCCTACTACCGTACTGATGGCAAGGTTTCTCTTTTCCTGCATTCTGCCAGATTGACTCTTGCTGCTCTCAGCACACATCTTAATAAACTGTGATACTTTTCACTTATATTTTATTGAAAAAGACTATGAAATATGAGATGGGTAGAGTTCATGAGGTACTGATAAAATAGAATTTGGATTTTAAAGAACAAAACAAATCATGAAGCATTATGTTTTGTTGTTCAGTCGCGCAGTCGTGTCTGAATCTTCGCAACCACATGGACTGCATTAAGCCAGGCCCCCCTGTCTTGTACTGCCTCCCGGAGTCTTCCCAAGCTCACACCCATCACACTGACTATGCTATCTATC
>JANHZU010001991.1:48382-64527 GCA_032468055.1 Acrochordus granulatus
GAGGAGGAAGAGATTTAAGAGATGAGATTCTCTTAATGTATCTTAAGCCAAGGTCTTTAAATGCTTAAAAAGTGAACCGATTTAGCATTGATTCAAGATCATTTTCACTAACCAGTGGAGTTGTTGGCAGTCAGGGCAGCAGGCTGCCTTCAGCTGCTAGGGCACTATAATTTGTATTTATTAATCTTAGAATATATTTATGTAATATAACTACATCCACTAAGCACAGGATACTACATGAGTATGTTCTTCTAAATAGAAAAACAAACAATGGGAACTGATTCAACTATTTTGAACTGATTCAACCTGTCTGCACTATATCATTGTCAAGTCAATGTTCATTTCATCTTTATTTCAACTGATAATATCTGAAATTTCTTTTCTTCCTCTCTCTCCGAGGCATGGATAGAGTATTGATCAAGCAAGGTCAAGATGGTGACCACAATAGTGTAATCAAAGCTGTGCCCGCTGTTTATGTACATCACATGTTAAAAAAGGTGGAACTTCAAGCACACCATTATAGTTGCCATCTTGATCTTTTTTATCATATTCTGTGGACACCGTTGTTCTTTCTCCTAATTGCAAGAAGTCTTCATACATTTTTCTAAGTGGTTTACCATTGTCTGCTTTCTGGGGTTGAGAGAGAGTGACTGGTCCAAGGTCACCCAGCTGTTTTTGTGCCTACAGCAGGACTTGAATTTTTGGTCTTCCAGTTGCTAACCTGATGTGTTAACTATTACCCGAAACTGGCCCTCACTTACTGAGTTATGAGGTGGATTTTAAGGGGCTCTGAGTGTCCACAAATACTTTAAATTAGGAAATGGATAAAAGGAGGAGTCAGAAACCAATAGTTCTTTTTTAAATTATATTGTTTGTTGTTCAGTCAGCCAGATGTTTAGATTGGATTTGGCATTTTTGTCCACTTATTGAGTCCTACCCTAGCACCTGGGGTAGACAGATGCTGTTCTCTGATGTTGTTAAAACTCGTTGCAGGATGTAAGTTGTTCTGGGTAATGCTGCCTTTTGCAATTGACTGATAGTGAATTTGTCAATGCCCACGGTGTTCAAGTGGTGCTCCAGTTGTTTTGGGATTGCATCCAAGGCCCCTATTACTATTGGTACCACCTTTGCTTTCTCTTGCCACAGTTGTTCTATTTCTATTTGCAGGTCTTTGTATTTTGTGATTTTCTCCAGTTCATTCTCTTCTATTCTATTGTCTCCAAGTACTGCCATGTCTACTATCTGGACTTTTTTATCTTTCTTATTGACAGTCATTAAGTATGGAGTATTATATGTCACATGTCTGTCTGTTTGAATTCTGAAGTCCCAGAGCAATTTAGCTGCTTCATTTTCTATTACTTTCTCTATTTTATGATCCTTCCAGTTCTTGCTTGCAGGCAAATTCTTGCAGATCTTCCAGTGCATCATTGTTCCTACTTTATCATGTTGTTATATGAGTTTATGCAATCTTCTTGCAGCAACTAACTAGGTAGTCTACTGTTTCTCAAACTTCTTTGCAGAAGCAGCATTTACTGTTTGTTGTTGTCTTCTCAATTCTAGCTTTGTATGCATTTGTTCTTAACATTTGGTCTTGCGTAGCCAGAATTAGCCCTTCTGTCTCCTTCCTCAATTTTCCTGCTTTTAGCCATTGCCAGATTTTCATATTATTGCTTTGCCTTCTATTTTTTAATGTATAGGCCATGTAATGCTTTGCCTTGCCATATCTCTTCTCTATTCTTCATTTGGCCTTTCTTGTATGTCAGTTTTGTCTCTCCAGTACTCAATAAGCCTTCCTGTGATACTAATTTAAATGCAACTCCTTCACTGTCCTCCAGATATTCTTCCAATGCCCTTTTTTCTTCTTCAACTGTCTGGTGTACTTGCAACATTCCACACCTACCTATTTTCCTTGGTAGGTAGAATCTGTCAGCATCACTGCATAGATGAATGGCATGATTCATTGTCTTATTTTTCTGGTTTTCCTATCCAGGGCCTTTAGTTCTTCTTGAATCCAGTCCACTATTCCAGCTGTGTATCTAAATGACAAGAATTGCCCAGGTGTTAATTGCTTTGATGGTATTTCCTCTAGTGAATTTGGACTTTAAGATCTTCACTCTTGTGATGTACTTCTGACATTCTTGACTTCAGTGTGCTTGATGTTGTCAGCTTGAAGTATTTGTAATTATTGTCTTCATACAAATTCTTGATATTATTTCCATAGGGCATCTTGATTCCTTTGTTTTTCACAATTTTTCTCTTTTGATGGTGAGGGTGGCACATTTGTCCAGTCCAAACTCCATTGCAATGTCTTGGCTGTATATATGGATAGTGTTGAGCAGTTATTCTATTTCAGATGGCTTTTTACGTACAACTTCAGATTGTCTACATAAAGAAGATGGGATAGCCTGGCAGATGTTTTTGAAAGCCGTGGCCTGACTTGTTCAGTATGGTTGACAGAGGAATCAGTGCAATGACAAATAGCAGTGATGACTGTGAGACTCCTTGAAATATTCCTCTCTTGATATTAACCTCTCCCAGTCTATCACCATTGACCAGCACTCATATCTTCTACTGTGGCATCAATCTTTGCACAAAACTTCCAATATTTCTATTGACCCCTGTTAATTCTAGGCACTTGATTATCCAATGATAATCTAGTCTAATGCTTTTTTGTAATCAATCCATGCTACATTTAAACTGGTCTTCCTTCTCTTGCAGTTTTCCAGAATCATCCCATCAATTAGGAGCTGATCTTTTGTTCCTCTGTTTGGGTAGTTTCCTTTCTGCTCAGGTGGAAAGAGATTGTTATTGACTAGATGCTGTTGGACTGCATCAGCTACTACACCAGTTAGCAATCTGAAAGTTGCTAGTAAGCAAGTGGCATCTTTTAATACTTGAGCTAGTTGTTTTTTGTGCTGTTCTACATGCTCAGTTATTCTTCATTTTAATTCTTCTACTTTTTGTTATTATTATTATTAATTCTCTACAGAGAAGATAATGAATCAACCATTCTTCACACTAGCAATCTCTGTATCAAATGATTCCGACTACCACACTGCAGATATTTGGAATTACAAACCCTATCATTCCAAACTACCATAGCCAATATTTATATTGGCTATGTAAACACATGGTTAACGTACCAGGCTAGTAACCAGAAGACCATGAGTTCTAGTCCCACTTTAGGCACAAAGTCAGCTGAAAGACCTTATTTCTTACTTTTTCTCAGGAAGTAGGCAATGGCAAACCACTCCTGAAAAATCTTGTCAAGAAAAATGCAGGGATTTGTCGAGGCAGTTTCTGAGAATTAGACACAATTGAATGGAAGAAAAGAATATACGGAAGTACTGTTTCTAATGGAGATAGAAGAAGTGTTCTGCATCTCACTGTCTTGTTGTATTATTATTTTCTTAATTTTTTCCATGCAAGAGCTATATTTCTCCTTTGAATGACAAATATATTGGAGAGAAGAAACATTCCAAAAATTGATGGAGGACAGGACACAGAAAGGGCATGGAGAAGTTAAAAACGATATTTGATGTAATTTTAAATATTGCTAATATGATTGTTCTACATGCATTAGAGATGTTTTCCATTTTATCACATTAAAAATTAATGTTTATCTATAACTTGGAGGGGAACCTTGGAGCCAATATACAAGGCTGGAGGTGTTCATTGATCCTCAAGTTGCAGGCTATGCATTCCTACTATAGTAGCTAGTTTAACTCTCTTCTTCCTCTGCTGATGCTTAAAAGAGAAACTGGAATATATACATACACAGGTGGGGGAAACTATTTTGGAAAAAGGCAACTATAGAACACCTATTTGGTACCAGCGGATGATTCATCTGATGGGAGTCTTTCAGGAATTCAGAGTCCAATGTACTCTCAAACAATGGTTGTGTTTGCACTCCATGCATATTCCTAGATAAATTGCCTCACTTTTGGAAGACAACACAACACACATCATCATCAATTAATGATCTGGCTAGGTTTTCACAACATGCTTGATTAAAATCTAATTGGCTGGTTTGTCATTCTCTGAACTATACTGTACAAATCCAGTTATATTAGTAGTCATCCTATCCAATATTCAGCCTGTTGGAAAATTACTGTAAGTGATTTCCAGTTTAGATTGTACCCAGCACACTCCCTGTCAATCTCTATGTCCAGATCAAAGCAAGGACATATGTCACTCAATTCAGCTAACCAAAAAAATAACTGGATATTCATTTATTAAACATCTGCAAATATCAACAATTAACTAGCAAAATGGGGCAAAAGGCTGATAAAAGTGGGAAGAGAGAGATTTGAACAGACAAGAGCTAAAATGATAACAGGACTTAATATGAGCAATCTATATTTTCCACATTGATATCTATATCAAAAGGCACAAGACTTTCCAGAGCCACTGGAAACAATACTATGGCAGTTGCCATAGATAATCCCAAAGGGAGTGGTCTTTGTTTATTCCAGCTTTAACTTTTTATGTATGTAACAGGAACAGATGAAGAGAAGGCTCCCAAATCCTTTCTCTGTTCTGTAATATGAAAAAAACTATTTGATTGATGTTTATCACATATCCAGTAGTATGATGGTAAATTTTTAACAACCAGCTATTTTGGTTCCATTACCATCACCATGACACAGCACTAGCTGCCAAATAACTATTTGAGACATTAGGCTTTCTGGCTCAGCTCTGCTCTCAATCAGCCTTTAAAATTCCATAAAATTTAATAATTGTAAGCAATGGTAAATACAGGCTCCAGCATACCACTGCATATATCCAACACATACTGGTTTTAGCAAATATAAAATATATCTGTATTAAACCATAATCTATCCTATGTGATCATTAAGGGTCTCTACCAACCTGATGGCACACAATCAATATTAAATCAACACTAACTGAACAGCACAAATGTGGATGAACATTATATGGAAGAAATAGGTGGAGTTTTCTCTTCCTTTTTCTTGCCATCGACTGATTGCCAAGAATTTTGCACATCAGGTGTTGTGAAGATCCAATATATATTTTATGCATAAGGCTAAAATTTAATAAAAGTAGTGTTCTACTAATTTTATTTTCATCTAGTCTTTCCTGAAGTCCAAGGGCAAATCACAATAAAAGCTTTTTCAAAAAAAAGTTTTAAAATAGGTCAGACTTCTCTCAAACAAAAGGTTTCCACAATGCCCAAATCCAACAAAAACTCTGCTGGCCTTTGGCCTAAATTATGCGGGGTTTGCCTTTGTTTCTAAGTATGCTGCTTGTTGAAAACATCACCTCCGGATACCAAAGCAGTAGAAAGGAGTTACCTGAAGGAAAATGGATATGAGATCCCAGTCAGAATAAGGCTAATATTATTTTTCTTCACAAAATGAAGCATGTTTCATTCAAGATGTTTCATGAGACAATGTGAAACAGAGCAGGGCCCCAAGTGATAGAATCAACAGTCCACAATATTTATTGTTTGGCTTATAGATTTAAAAGGCCTTTTTAAAGATCATTCTGCTGTCAATATAATCAGGAACAATTTTTCAAAACAAAATTTACAGGATCCCTTATGGATACTTTCAGTATTATTGAAAAACACTGAACATTAATTATAATTATTGTATATAACTTATTTTAATATTGATAATAACTATATAGATTATTAACATAAATCAGTTAACTTTATACTGGTATATTTATTGTTCATATCTCTGGAAATAACAAGCAAATACAGGCACTGAATAGTTTATAGAAGCGAAGAGAATCTGCAGCTCTCCATACTGTGTGATAATTTCCCATTAGCTTTAAAAATGGTCCATTTCAGCTGAGATCTTGGAAGTGAAACCAGCAACTTCTAAAACTGTACAATCCCCAATCCCTACCAATTTAAACAGGAATCAAAAACTGAAAATAAGATTTAGCTTATTGATTGAAGTATTGGTTTCTCTAACCACACTGTTAAGTCCTCCTTGGATACCTTAGTTTGCACAATACAGTACAAAATATCATAAATCAGGGCAACATTTTCAACTAGGGTCATGTTTGGAATTTTAATAGCGTCTGCTGGGTAGATTCACAAAATGGCCACTACAGTGGACATGGCAAGTCACAAATGGTCCATTTATTAGAAAGTAAACTACTATCCCAGTGAGATGTTGAAAGCTAAAGACGTCGCAACAAATAAATGTATTAATAAATGCAGGCTGAGGCTAGTGCTTTCCTCTGCAACTTTCCAGCTTCATATTCATTTTGATTTAGTAATGTTTGTTAACATTCAGATACCAAACCTCAAAGAGGTTTGGGACTTTGATAGTCAGAAGCACAGAATTGCCTATCTGCCATTCTGTAACCTATGATTTCTGAATCACACTATGTTTACAGAGCAAACTAAACCAAACCTAAATAAACCACAACTTTTTTTAACATACATAAACATAATCTGAGAATATTTTAAAGAAATAACCCCATGTGCTAACAATTAGCATTCTTTGTCAATTAGCATTAACAATTAGCAAAAAGCATAATCTGTTGTTTCAACCTTCCAAAATGTTTTCTCTCTTCAAAGATCTACTGGGAAACCATAGATATTTCTGCTTTTAAATTCACCCATAAGATTTATCCTTAGATAATATTCAGAGAAAGAATATGAAGGGGACATATACAGAAGCACCATTTTGACCCAATTATCTGACTTGATTAGTCTTGATTTCAGCAAAGCATTTGATGAAGTACTCCATGACATGTTGATTAACAAGATAGTTAAATATAGGATGACAATTACATGGACATATAGTTGTCAGACTTAGCCCAAGAACAATGTAAAACAATCCAGCCAAAATTCAGTATTTTTATTTAATTACATTGTATAAACAGAATCTTGCAAGACTTAACCTGTGCCACCCTAAGCTATCAGATATATCCTGAGAGACTCTAGGGAGTGGCTATTTTACATCTCTTCCTTTTCCCATGATCCAGCTTTGGATTGTGCTGTCTCTTGTCTTTCTTCCTCCTTGGAATGTTTTCCTTCCTTCCTGGGAACTTGATGCATGTAGTCCATCACAATAGCTATCAGATGGCTCCTGATAAAATGGAAGAAAATTATCAGGTGTGTATCCCAAGAAACAGTCTGGATCCTGTACTCTTCAATGTTCTTGTTAATTACTTGGGTGTAGAGGAAGGAAATGTTTATCAAACTTGCAGCTGACTCAAAACTGATGAGGTAAATAATACCTTGAAACAAGAAAATCTTGATAGGCTAGAGAAAAGAGCTACAAGATATAGAATAAAATTTAACAGAAGTAAGTACAGAGATTTTCAGTTATGAAAAAGAAATCATATGCATATTAATGGCATATTGAAATGGATATTACAATAATAATAGACTGCAAACTAAATGAGTCAGCAGTGTAATAGGGCTGCAAAAAACACAAAGGCAGTTTAGGCAGCATGAACAGAAATATACTTCCAAATCAGAAGTAATTTATAATTCCTCCTCATTTTGTTCTGGCCCAGCCGCACCTTGAACATTATGAAAACTTCAGCATGGATGTGTCACTAAATCTCTCTTTTGGACTACAAGCACACTCATAAGTTTGCTTGTTTTTTTGTTAATTATATTTACCTATCATTATGATCTACAAGGACTTCAAATACTTTATCACAATCAAAACAGAAAAAAGCATAATTAAAATCTTAGTAAAATTATATATCAGGGGTTGGGGTAGCCTAGTGGTTAAGTTACTAGGCTTGTTGATTGGAAGGTCAGGAATTCAAGACCCAAGCACTGTGTAACAGGGCAAGCTCCCATTAATTGCTCCCGCACCTGCCAACCTAGCAATTAATGGGAGCTCACCTTGTTACACATGTAAAAATGCAAGTAGATAAATAGATGCCACCTAATTTAGTGAGAAAAATAATAGCGTTCCATGAGCCTTGGCATATAGTCATGACCATGGAAGAGTCTTTGGACAATGCTGGCTCCCTTGGCTGTGAATTGGAGGTGAGCACCATCCCCTAGAATCTGAACCGACTGGACAGGGGAAACCTTTACTTTTTAGTATTACATATCAGGTCTTTATCATCAAAAAATTCAAGAGATGAATAGACAAATTGCTTTTATTGCAGATGCAAAGGAAGCTTCTGTAATGATAAAGATGAACTACATGGCATCTAGGAATCTAGCCATAACTATGTCAAGTCCAGGGTTTAGACTCAGCCCCATTTCCCATTCCACCCGTTATGTGGTAATAGGCTTTTTGCTTGCTCATTTCTCAACATTAGATGTTGACAGCCTCTGTATCATGTTTGATAAATGGCTGTCTGATTTCAAACTCTTTCCTGCTTTGCCAACTTCAGTCCTCACAAGAACTAATAAATTGTGGCATCAGGCTTTAAAAAGGATTTAAAGAATCAGAGAATTGTGAGCTGGAAGGGAACACAAGGATTATCTGGTCTAGAAAGGCAACATAGATGATCAGGAGACTAGAAACTAAGTTCTGCAAAGATAGATTGAAAGATTGGGGTGGAGGGAGTTACCCCTATAAAAATGCAGTTTTTTCTGCCTTATTTAATAGAAACAAAGTAATTTGGGACAAAACTTGCTATGTCTCTAAGACCAGGAAAGTCTCTTCTTTGCCTTATACTTTCTTTGCTTTATACCTTTCTTTGTACAGTAGAAAGTGGAGAAATGTGTTGCAGCACATGACAATATATCCTTGGCTCCTCTCCTTTCTCTTCCCTTTCTTTCTATAAAATGATGAATATTGTGTTGTCTTCTTCTTCCTCTTCCTGCTTCCTCCAAAAGCAGAATGAAAGAGGGATAATCCCCTTCTGATAGTGCCATCAGGGTAGGATTGTGAGACAATAAATCCAAGGCCCCACTTAATAGAAGGAGCAAGAAGGTCCCCATTGGCCAATCAAGTTAGATTATAAAAACCTAATCATACCATTGTTCTACATAATCCCCTTGGATATAATGTGAAAAAGATCAAAATTGAGCAACATAGACTTGATCCAAATGTATATCATGAACTGGACTTTGACAGTAAACCATTGGCTCCCAACCACTTATCTACTATTTGATCAACTGCAGATAAGCAGGATTTAAAAAAAAATGCCCTCCTATATTAATTACTATTTAACAAGAGAGGAAAAAACCTCAAACTATTACCATAGTCTTATGCTTTAAGAATAAATAATCCTGCATAGCCATTAGGAAGAAAAGCTTCCCATGGCTTAGGGAAACCCAATCTACTAATTGAACAGTTATTAACTTATCTGCCCTTAAAGTCAGAACTACAGAGGCCAGTTCAGTATATAACAATCTTTTTTTTCCTCTCTCTGCACATAATATGCACCCATGCAGTGAGAGGGAAGGGGAAAACAGCATGCCCACAAACTGAGATCACAAAAAAACTAGACTAGTGTGATTTTGCACAAATGTACAGAAGAAGATAGGAAATTGCAGATGAAATTGTAAAAGGCTTTCTGTAAAATCAAAGATGTACTGGGAAGTTACAAATTGGTATATGTCATGTTTTAAAAATCCAAGTATTATTTTCATTCCAATATAACATCTTTTCAGACAATTAACATCATTTCTCATCTCTTTGACTGCAAGCATACACCACTCTCAAGATCTTTAAAAGCTGATGTCTCAGATCTGCCACAGGCGAACATGATTGTCATTAAAGCAATGTTAATTAATTAATACCCACAATTTGATGGAAAAGCCATTCTAATCTAGCTTTTCACCACCATTAGTTTCTCCTTCTAATTGACTGAAAATTTCCAGAGCTACTTTTGGTGCAGAAAAGGAGGTGTTTTCATATAGATTGAATTAAGCTGTGGATCTTGCTCTGCAGAGCAATTTATACCAAAGCAGTAGATATAGTTTATGAAGGGCATGTTGCATAGTATAATAATTCTGTTTATGCTGTTTATCTTCCTTCCAGTGCTCTATTATATGATATTTTAATATTCACAAATGTTGAGTAAGCTTGGAAAGAAATATCCAGCTTGACTTTCAGGTGAGAAAATAACCAAGCCAGCTATGTTATATATAGAAAGATCAAATGAAGGCTTCTTGAGTGTATTTGTATAACTGTGACATCAGCTGTCAGTCAGTATCTCATTGACAACAACAATGAAGAATCCTGTACACATTTTAAATTTCAGTGGTACGAGACAACTGGATAAATTCAGGAGCTGGGGGTGGAAGATATAATAAGGAAGCAGGGAATGAAATGGCAAGGAACAGTACATAGTAACAATCTTCCAGAATCTACAGCAAGGATGCATTACTTGAAGTTGATAATCATAGGAACCTCCCATCCCAGGCTTTAGATATCCCCAGACCAATCTTAACTGGATGTTTAAGATACTTCTTTCCCTTCATTTTGAGGCTGGAGAGGTTAAGTTTTACAAAATGTAAAGCACTTAAAGCAGCCATAATACCTGTTGAAAACCTAAATTCCCCAGATTAAATTATTTTTCATACCCATTGCAATTAAGAAGGAAAACTGGTATCTTCATCCTTTTAAGACACTCACCAGGTTATTTCTCAAAATGAAAAAAGGACTAAAATTAAAATCTCACCCATTCCAAAGGTGTCATAACATGACAAGCCATACCACACCTCAGTAGATCCCACCCAAGCTTTCTTTTGGCTCTTTCTAAGCAAAAAGACAAATTACAATACTTCCATGGAAAGGGACCTTTGAGTGGCACACATGCTGTTTCAGATCTTGCTGTTTGGTTCTCATTCCAGATTCTGCACCACAGCTCAGTGCTAGCAGAAGTACTACAATTTCATTACAGATGCAAAAGAAAGAACACAAAGCCCTTTTGTATCCACATCTAGTAAGCTGATTGATTTCTAGGTGGATTTAGATTACAGCTTAAGTGCTCCTGTATGAAAACATGGATAGACTGCTTTAAGCCAGTTTTAGTTGTCATGGTTTCCTATAAGAAAGTCTGAAGCTGAAATTTTGTGCCAGTGATAAAATTTTGAAGCAGAGAACAATAACTACTCCCCACCCTGCAACATAACATTTATAGAGAAAGCACAAGTTCTAGAATATCATCAGAAACATGTTTAGTGCAGCATAGGAAATTTATTTTGCTTTTTGGCTATCCTCATTCCATTGATGAAAGACTTGCTTAAAATTCTTTCAACAGGAAAGATAATTTTGGAGAAATTGTTCTTGCAGTTATTTTATAATGTGATGATCATAGAACAGTAATGTAGGGACCACTGAGCATGCTTCACATTTTGCCAGGCGCTACCAAACAGATGGAGATGCTGCCATTGCCACTCCCATCCTGTGACAAACCAGTTCTATGTCTTCTCCAGGGTTCTCCAAGGATATTCAAGGCAGTCAAGATACATAGGACAGCTCAACATGGTTCCATAAAGGCCTTCCTCTGAGCATTGACCCAGGGGACTGAACAAAGCAGGGAGTTTCTGGTCCTTGGCATATAGCATGTCAAAACAGAGTAGAAAAGCAATGAAGGCATGCTATTATGGCAAGCAATCCTAGGAAGACTCTATTCATAGAGAGCCAGAGAAGGCTTGCTGCTTTGCACAAACCAGCTAGAAGCCACAGAGGACAAACCTCCCAGGTTCAGCAGCTTCTGGAGTGAAAAAAAGGCCTTGTTCATCTTGGGTAGAAAGCAGCTTTTACTTGGACCAAGAGATTTAGGTACCTTTCCTGGATGTCTATCTCTGTGTTTGGAGATATATCTGTATCTACATTTATCTATATATGTGTGCACATGTCTCTGTGTGTGCATATTTACATTAATACATATGTGATATGGAAATAAAAGACATCTCACATACAAGTATTATAGTTCATTAGTCATTTTGTTTGTATATCACAGAAATTATAAGAATATTCATTAAAACAATGACTGGAATCTAACATTACATTAAGCCTAACCAAGTCTTATTAATTAAGCCATTGTGGGCTGAGATTACACAACTTGCTAACCCATAAAATATAAACATGTTTCACTGAATACTAATGCACAACCTTAAATCTTCTTCAAGATTCTGATGCTTGTATAAACCCTTTGCTCAAAAGGATTAGATTAAAAAAAAAGTCAGAGCTAAGGAGAAATAGCCAACCAGCCCAAGTTTAAAATAAACTCCAAGAAGCAGGACTGAAAATAAATCAAAATGATACAGTAATGCACAGAACAAAAAAATGAGAAAACAAAAGAAAGAGAAAGCAGAAAAGCCCCGAGGATGAGTCTGTGTTAGTACGATAGTAAGGAATATATAGTATATGGAAAGTCCAAGAAGAGTAGGCAATAATCATGATCAAGAAAACTGGAGCAAAATTTTACAGGATCTTTACTTGACCACTCAAGCTTTTCCAACAGATCAAAGGCACCTTCTGAATCAGTGAATTCAACCTGTTATTAACTGAAACAGACTGTGGGCCAAATGTTTTCATTACAGCTTAGCCTTTCAGGCATTTTCCAAAGAAGAAACTGAGTACTGATAACTGGCCCATTTCCAATGGACAAAGAGAAGCTAATTAAAGTCTTATTATACAACACCAATCAAAGCTGGTGTCACAAGTCCAAGAAGATTGGTTCTCCATCTTTAGACCAAGTCTACTGAAAGGCATGTTGACTTTTTTCAACCAGCAGAGAATGGCTGGTTGGATAGCAGGTACCATATGATGGCTTCATTTGAAGAACAAAAATTGACTCTTAAAGCCTCTATGACCTGTTTCCAGAGTTGCTTGATCTGGAGTCAATAGTACTTAGGGAACAGAATCATTGGCTATCCAATGACAGGAAAGATTTTGGAAGCAAGTGCATTATAGAGATGTTAATGGCATGCTGGCCATTAGAGTTTACAGAGAACATCAAATAGAAACTTATGGAAGTTTTCTCTCAGTTTTCAATCTTCTTACGTTTTGTATTCAGGAGCAAGTAATATACTATATGCTATCTCTAAAATGGTATTTTGGGAGATCTAGAATTCACTATCCTCTAGAACACTAGTAAGGATGGGGCTGCCCTTATAACTTGGGGCAAAATGTGCTAGAGAAGTAAAGCCACAGTCTAGAAAGTCTCCACTGAATATCAGATATCAGCATTTCCTTAGAGGTGGGACTCATAAGATGTCCTCTGTCATTAATCTCCTTGGATGGATGGACTCTACAGATAGTAGTGATACTCAAAGACACTGAGGTCTGAAGCAATATATGGATTTGAATGTTTCTGTGAATGCTTGTGTAAGAAACCTGCAACTTCTGACTTGGACTGGCTGACAACTGTGATCTGGTTCTCAGATCCTTGGACTGAATCTAGACTATTTTTTGCATGATCTTATTAACAGCAAATCAATTAGGCAAGCGACTGTTAGAGACTCTGTTTTGGTTAACATTCTTTTGTTATCTGTTGACCTTGAGTAAATGGCAAACTATCGTAGCAACTATGTGCAAGTGAAACAGACAGTCTTTATTGTTATGGAACCAGACACCATCAGTAGTTTTCTCTGCTATCTCCAGCCAATTTTTTTAAAAAAACCAAAAAGATTGCCCAAAGAAATTTTCAATCATCTGATGGAAAAAATAAAAAAACTGAAGGTGTTCTCTGAAAGAAGAAAGCTTTTGATAAATCACAAGGCAAAATTCAGCACAGCATTACATATAACTGATTTCCTGATATATCAAAGAAATGACCTCAAGCATAAAGAGGAGAAGCCATTCTACTCCCCATTTAGGATGAGATAAAACTGGATCTTTAACCAAGAACCATATTCAACATCATGGTACCTGAAGAGAGGAGAAGAGGGCAAGTCAGGCTTTAATTGCTACTTACACTTTGGCCACGTTTTCCATGGTATGGATAAGTTTATTGATTGATTTTCAAGCATATATATATAGATTTTTAACATATCTGATACAGGATTTCACAGAATCCTGAAACATAAGTTCACCTCATTGAAGAAGGAAGGTTCATACAAGAGTATTTTGTAATCAAACATAGTACATGGGCAGAAGGACTTCATGCTGTTGCAGGCTAGCCCTGCTTCTATTTCTGGATGAAGCCATTTGGGGTAACCTCTTCACAAATCACTTCCCCAGACCTTTAGATTTATATCAAATCCTTGCACATCCATGCAGGAAGAAGGCTGACTTGAATAGCCCCTCAGCCCACATGAAGAATTGCATATATATGCATCACTGCGGCATCAGTATCTCAGTCTGACTATACAAAGCATGTCCATTGTAGTAGTGATACAAAACATCGACTGTAGTAATGCAGATCACATGAAACACTGAACCATAATCTAACCAACCAGTTTAATTTACCATATAATGCAATTCCAGTCAGTATGATTTGTTGAGAATAATTTAGAATGTCTTGTCAGTCGAGAAAATTAGGTTAATAGAATAAATCATGTTAAAATAATCTGTACTAAGCGCTGTGGTAGAATAGGGCTACCTTATATTACCTCACCTATTTGAAATGTACTTTCAATAAGCCAGTTTGATCATGGTTAAGGCACCAGGCTAGAAACCAGGAAACTGAGTTCTTTCAATACACAGGAATATTTCTTATGAACCCTCCTAAGAAAGATAAAAGGGGCTCAGTTTCTGGCTTCATTGTTCAGTAGATAACATCAAATTAATGTGCTGTATGTTAAAATAGGTATTTATTTCTTGTTTGCTTCTTTCTCACACTAATGGAGAATCTAAATATTCTGGCTGCATTTTTCCCCCAGTGCCAGATTTTTCTTGTTCAGTTTGCCTAACCACAAAATGATCATCATATGCAGAAGTGAAACAGCTCTGTCCTTTTCTAAAAAGGTTGCTCTTTCACATGCTACCCACTAGAGCATATCTTCCAGCTGCCTAATTCAGTAATTCAGCCCACATCGGATGCACAGATAGTATGCAGAGGCAGTGTACTCCTACCAGTCATTTTATATATTGTTTTGAAGAAAAGCTGGAATCTGTTACTTCTGGCAATGGAGTTAAAATACATATTGCCTGAAAATCTCATGGTAAACTGAAAACTGGGGGAGATTTTTAAAAACAAAACTGAGTTTTATTGTACTACACTTCCAGGAATCCTTTTTCCTTGTGCCAATACATTTCATTTTGATAGACCCTGATAACAGTGTCTTTGATTGACAGGGGTATTTGCCTATTCCCAAAGTACCTGCTATGATGGACATGAATAGTCATAAAACTCCATTTTCCAGAAGATAGATGGGTGAGGTTCTCTAAGGTCTCGGGAGGTTTCCTACTAACTTCAGTGTTTTTTTGGGTACAAGTGGGCAAACAAAGCACTAGGTTATAGGAACCACCATTTTATTTTTTAGGAATGTTTTAGAAGCATTATGTAAATAAAGTATGGAAGTATGCTTTGCTTTGCGATATGCCAGCTTCCCATGTGGTGATGATGATTTTGGCAACAATAGAGTATGCTTTGCTATTGCCTTCTTCAGAGTTGTTTTTTTTTTTCTAGCTCCTCAGATCAATCTGCTGGTTAGGATTTTCCATTTGGTGTCCTTCTGAAATAAGCCAAAGTTAGCTAAATATTTGCACCTCAACAATCAATTAATGGAAGTCTTAAAACCACTAAGTTAGCTGGAACTTGGTGAGAGCCAGTGAGATATCCAGTTGATTACTATAGTCATAGTCCAAGGGACAAGAACAAGAAGATGGCTAGCTTGGTGTGTGAGACACTTAAGAAATACATAATTTTCACACAAGACTGCCTACTATGGGTGTCACATGTGAAATCTGTTTTTGTTTTGTCCAAGCCACTGGTAACTCCAGTAGAAATCTAGAGGTGGAGATGTTGTCAATCCTTTATCAGTGACAGATCACTCCCTGATAATCTTGGAGTTCTCTGTGGTTCCTTTCTTCTCCTTGCAGAAAGGGCATTATCTTCATTTAAACATTGTGCTGCCTCTTTATTGTTTGCTCTTATTTGTTTTTGGAGAGCTTATGATATCTTTGTTTTAATCATACCATGGATGTTGTTTTATTGTATAATCTGTAAGCTGTTGAGAGTCATTAAATTGCAATGGGATAGAAGGTTTATAAAATAAAGCTGCCTGGTGTTGTTTTGCTCTGTTTCCCATTTGAGAGACTGCTTCTGATGCCGCAGAACCC
>JANHZU010001991.1:88313-105793 GCA_032468055.1 Acrochordus granulatus
AAGGCTTTAGCATAGTCAATGAAGCAAAAGTAGATGTTTTTCTGGAATTCCCTCACTTTTTCCATGATCCAGCGAATGTTGGCAATTTGATCTCGAGTTCTTCTGCCTCTTCGAAAGCCGCAATTATTGTAGAGACATGCCAATTGGCATGTGTTTGAATTTTGTTCATGTGACAGTGCAGGTCTTACAATGGTTATAAGTACAAGGACTGGTTGTATGATACTTTTTACTGCTGTAACTTCAAATGGTCACTAAACGAATTATTGTAAATCAAAGCCTACCTGTATTTAGTCATTAACTCATCCCTATACAAGTGACATTAAAAAAATTATAAACTTCCCAGACAGTTCTGTATGGAAGAATAATCCAAAAACCATATCAGTTTTTCTAAAATGTCAGAAAGTAATACCAAACAGTGATATTCAAGTTGACTATGAAAGTAATCAAAAGCAAAAATCCATAGGGTTTAATCCATAGGCATTCTCCAACAAAATATATTTCAAATATGCAAACTCTTCCAGATTAATCAATTAAAAGAAAAAATAAGAAAGGGAAATTATAGCTGATGCCATAACCCATCACTATAATGGATGCATTCTTAATTATTCTGATCTCTTTAAAAGACAGATCTTTGAAGAGAAGTGTTCATAGGAAAAACAAAGAACTGCAAATGGTGTATTACTTTGTTTATTTGTTTAAACAATTTGTTTGCTGTCCTTCAAAACCATCATCTTCATTTTGACCCATCATAATTATCTTCACATGGCAAAATGTAAACATAAAAGTTCACTTCAAGATTGCCACATACTAATGATTTGGAAGCAGCTACACAGATCTTTCTTTCTCTACATTTAAGGTTCTTCTTGAGGAAGAATTCTGAAGAATGTGAAAATTTGCACTTTACTTAGTGATATGTTAGTTGTTCTACCAAATCACTTGCCTTATTGTGAGTGTTAGATGAACATAAGTTTGCATCTCTGAAATAACAGGATGAAGTGATATGCCTTTTTTTTAATTGTTCCAGATGAATGGGAAGAGCAGCTCACTAATCCTGGATGCCTTGCCAAATACCTAGAATACGAGAAAACAATTAAGAGTAACAACAACAAATAACAACAACAAAAGAAGGACAAGAAAAAGAAGTAGGAGGAAGTTGGTATATGAATCTCACAAAGGTGATGTGATTCTCTATGTCTCCCTAATACTAATCAAGTTTTGCAGATTCTAATCTGCACTGTAATTAACTTTATCCAAATGAGCAGAAGACTGAGTGGCTTTGTTTGGGCAGTTTTTCTGATTATTGAATGCGTCTTGAAAATGACTTGGCAACATCCTGGAGAAAGAAGGGGGGAAAGAAAGGAAGAGAGATTAATGAGATGCCAAATGCTTATTCCTTGAGATGAAAAGGAACTGTGAAGGGTGCATCATTGTGCTCACTCCTGAAATTAAGAGATGAGAAATTTTCATTTAAATTCCAATAAACAAATTTATTTTCATTTGATTTTATCCATATCTTTTAAATAAACAATTGCAGTAGATCCAATGATTATCTGAGATATTGTCAGACTACAGGCCGCTGTTATGAGACCACCACTGTGCAATGAAAATGTCTCTAGTAATGTGTTGGAAACTTTCCATTCTCTTTCTCATCTGAAATCACTAAAGAAATTACTAGAAGCTTCCAACAGATTTGAGGAATTTAGGCCTTCAGGAAATCACACAGAATACTGGGATAGCATTGGAGGACCAGTAAAGATGTCAAGGGTATAAAAGGTTTGTGATTCAGCTACTTACCTTGGCAGCTTGAAGATATGTGGACTTCAACCCCCAGAATTCCTCAGTCAGCATGGGAAATTGCAGTTGAAGTCCACACATTTCTAAGCTGCTAAGGTTGAAAAACAATACACTAAGGGAGTCCTTTGCCTAATCTACTCCCTGGTCTCTAAACAGCACCTTCCTAATATTTCTCATGGTATTTTTTCTTTGATCACCAAAGTCCCTTCTTGTGTCCATTCAGTCCCCACACAATTTTATATCTTAGTTTAATGCATAGGCTGCAATATTTCCTTAGTCAGTCTGATCTTGGCTTTAGTTATCTGTGCTTTTTAGTTTGATCACACTTGTAAAGTCCTCTATATAGGGCTACAATTCAAGAATGTCAAACAGTTTTAATTGGTGCAAAATACAATAGCGAGGCTGATAACTGGTATACTATATCAGGAACGATGAAAGATGAAAACTGCTTGCCAATTGTTTTCTGGATTAATTTAAATTATTAAAGTTCTCAGTGGCTTAGAACCTACCTAATGAAATGCTATCACATTTTGAACCAATTTGATTTTTAAGATTTGTTGGAAAGGTCCTTTTGAGGACACTGTCCCTTATCCGCTTGATGGGCACATACACAAGCATTTTTGTTATGCTTCCTAAACTGTGAAATATTCTTTCTCTGAAGTTGTGATTGAAAAAAGACATTGTGACATATTTTAACTCATTGTTTATCGTCATATTGAATTGTTTGGAGATTGGGTCATGGCAACTGGACTTTTTTCTTGCTGTTTAGAAATGATTCACTGCTTATCCAAGTAACTTCTTCAATCTGAATAATATTGAATATTTTGTCATATTGAATATTTCATTATATAATTTATATATGTCATATTGGATATTTTGTTTTAGGGACTGTTATTTAAATTTACATTATTGTATGTGTTTTCATAGTTGAGCCATTTTGTTAATCTTCAAAATAAAGAAGGTAAAGATAAACCAACACTAACAATTTTTGCCCATAAAAGTAGAACAGTGGATGCAATAAACAAAGCTTCTTCCTCTGGTCTTAAAAATTCTGAAGTTAACCTGTATCATCTCCCTTAGAAGCAGAGATATTATGTTAGTTTGCTGCTACACCTGCATGGTGCTTCAGGCAGGCCAAAAACAAATAAAGGATTTCACTGGCTTTAAAAATAATCAAGTGAAGTAATGCAAAAGTCATTTTGAAATGTCAGACCAGAGGATATTTTTAATTAATGTATAGTGGAACAAAATCCCAGGGAGAAATAGAAATAGATTTTACAAGTAGCTGGGCTGCATCTTGGAAGAAATCAGTGTAAATCATTTCTCTGCTTCCTTTTTCTCCTCCCTATTTCATATTTGCCATTGCTTGGAATCCCTTCCAAGAATTATTAATTAGCATCATTATATGTCTGATACTGCATCTGAAGTGCATGAGTAATACAAGAAAACAGGGCTTGGCCAAATTCTACAGAAACTGCTGAGCTTAAGTCTACTATTCTTGATGAAAAAGGATTATCTTGGCTCCCAGTTCTTCACTGAAGATCATTGTCCACATTACAATTGACATATTGTCCATCTGGATCTCTTGTTTGTAAAGATTGTTTTGTGTATATGTGTTTGTGCATGTTCAGGCCAATACTGACTTCTGGTGACTGCCTGGACAAGTCACTCCAGGTTTTGGGTTTTGTTTTTTTGCAAGATTTCAGAAGTGGCATTGCGTCCTTCCTAGGGCTGAGAGAAAGCAACTTTTGACATTCCTCAATCCCATGCCTTCCAGATATTTTGAGAAACAACTCCCATCATCATTAGCCATTTTCCATATTGGCTGAATTCAGTATCTAACATAATCTAATATTGTCCCAAACTTCTGGAAAATAGGTTGGAGAAGAAAACATTGGTATAAACCAGGATAAACAATGTCTAGTCCACTATATGCAACCCTCAAACCTCTGAAATTTAATGACACATTGCCAAAAATTGACAGTACAATTTCTAGTAGGAAACCAACAATAGATTTTGCATTGTTTCAGAGGTAAAAAGGTACTTTGGAGTAGATAGGTCATCTCATGCAGTACTTGGCTTCTTAAAAGAAGTTCATCTTTTCCTCCATAAGTGTACCATGATCCCAGGAAAAGACACATTTTGTTTTGAAGGACTTTTAGATATGTGTGTCTTTGTGAGCTCTGAAATACCCCTTTGCTTTTGAACTGAAACCAGTGTCCCTCCCTAGAAACTAAAGCAAAACAATATGTTAAGACTCTATACAGCCTTGCTGAGTCTAAAACATAAAATACACCCAGGAATCATTAACAATAAAACAAATCCACCATGCTGGGCCCATCCTTCACATTCCTTGGAGTCTTAATGCAAAGAAAATGGGAAGATTGCTAGCTGAAGCTTCACAACTAGCATTCTTCCTTTAACAGCCATGCAAGAATTGGGAAAGGTGCATTACACTTACCAGATGAATCAATCAGCTTTACATGTGTTGTGTTTTAGTTTGATTTGGTGTCGTGGCAAATAAAGAAAAGGACAGAAGCCAATGATTAAAGGAGACATTTTGGACTGTTCACCTTTCAGTGATGGAAGCAATTTGTTTTAATAAGATTGCATGTTCACGAAATTCCTTCTTTGTTGTTTACTGTGGGATAGAATGCACAATGCTCTCTTCATAAAGATAACCTATAGAGAAAGATTGAAAGAAAAGTCGTTGAAATGGAAGATTTAGGCAAGTATCAGTATAATCCTATATATATTAAGGAGCAAGTTGTGGGTGTGAAAGGTCTTGCATTGGCTATGATGATCCCAGTCTTGTGGATCCAAAAGCTCAGCTTCATAAAGTAATGAATGATCTGGACACTGTGTCTACATTTAATTTGCAACTACATCCCAGAACACAAGTTACATCAGTCAAGTTCTACTGAATTCAGTGGTCCTATTCCCAATTATATGTGGACTACTGTAGAAGTAGAAAAGGGCCAAATATGAGACCAGAGTGATTTGGAGGAACTATAGAAAGACTATAGTGATTAGTGCTTTTGTTGAAATAAAGACATATACAATAAAACAGAGAAAAACAGGGAAAACAGAGAGCCAGTAACCAGAGAGCTACTGGTTAAGGCAACAGACTAGAAATTGGAAAGTCATAAGTTCTAGGATGACCTTTGGGCCAGTCACTCTGTCTCAGTCCAACTCACCTTACAAGGTTGTTCTGGGGAATATAGCAGGAGGACGTTGTGTTAAATATGTTTGCTGCCTTGGGTTATTTGTAAAAATAATAAAGGTGGGTTACAAATAAATGATATAATTAAATTATATGGGAAATTTAAACAAAATTAGCTTTTGCTCCCTCTTTCATAATTGTAGACTTTAAAGCCTGCACTAGGAATTTTCTGCCACCAGATGTGGGTATTATCAGCAATGTAAATAATTTTAAAGAGTACCTGGGAAAATGTATGATATTTCCAGCTATATACAGCCTTTGGAATCATGTACCATAGCCCAGCTGCTGGGGAGGGACAGCGGAAGAGGAAAATTTCCCATATAATTTACCCTCCCATTTGTAAATATAAGTTCCTAAATGTCTCTGGTTGGATACAGTGTGACACAGAATGCTCACTGATATGAGTTTATGGACTAATCTGTCAGGACAATTCTTATGTTCTTATGTGTGACCTATAGAATTGCAGCCTAAGCTGCTCAGTCAAACAAAAAGAACTGAGTTTTATTCTTGTTTGAGACTGAATTCAATATGCCCAACAAAAATCATTCTTCCTCTTTCATAGGCTTGTTGTTTATGCCTTATAAAAACCAAAGGAGGACAGGATAAAAGAGGATATAGAATTATATAACATGTCCATGTTCTGATTTAATAAAAGTGCATTTAAATATAATTACTGCAGTTTAAAAACAAACATAATAAGTTGCATCATAGTAGGAAGAATATGATAAGACATTAACTGTAGCTGGCCACCTTCAAAGCCCTTCCTTTCAATTTCAACCTGCTTGTTTTGTCTGCACTAAGAGCCTTACAATTGCTAAGCTACCATTTCCTTAGAGGACCTTATGCTCAGGGGCTCCTTAAAAACCTCTCCAGTAATGCTTATACTAGTAGAATACAGAAGTCAAGAACTATTTTTATACTGGTGCACAATCCTCATATAGATGCAATCTGAACTCAAGAAGCAATAATTTTCTAGGATTTCAGCCAGATGTTTTCCCCAGCCAAACTTGAGGAGAGGACTCTAGACCTTTTGTATGCATGCATGCTCTTCCATGCAAAAAGCTATGGCTTTGGAAATATATATAACTATTGGTCAAATAACCACATCATTCTAGTACACCTTGGAGACTTCTTACTTTTTATGTTTGCCCTGGTGCTTTTTCTTCTTTCTTCCCTTTTCATTGTATACAAATAGCTTACAGTGCTGATTGTTTTTATGCCCTGATATTATTGATGTTATTACTTTTGCCTATGTTTATGTATTCGTAATATCAAAATGCAAGGTGTTGTGCAAAGTAGAAGAAAAACTTAATGCCCATAAGGAGTTTATAGCCTAAAGTTTGGTCCAGAGGAGAAACAGAAAATATTTATTTAAATTTATTTTAAATTTAACTTAGAATACTCAAGCAAAAGAACTTAGATATTCAGTATCCTTTTCCCTTTTTAAGTCCTAATATTAATGCAAGTGGCTTTACAATGGACAATGTTTTGATGGCCAGAGCCACTCTTCATGATTCTTGAGATGTCAAAAACTGCAGCAGATGGAACAAGAACACCAAATGAGCAGAAAAGGCATATCATGCCTTTGTCCTGGATTTGAGGGTAAGGGCTTTTAAAACTAAAATTATTATTGTACCATGTTTCATGCAAATGGATAGCAGAATATTATGGCCACCATTTTTAATAATTGTAATCACATGGACTCTGAGGCTACGAAATGACATTTCAGGGATTGTATCTTGTCCTGTGGCACTTCTACTCTACAAAATGTAAAGATGCATTAACAGATTAGTAAAGACTCCACCATTCCTTATCTACCATAATTGAGGCAAAACAAGGATAATTTCATAAAATTTGGGTCATTCTTATCTTGAACTTTGCCCTGGCTGTCCCACAACACTTATTTCTATCTCTAGTAAGACTCTGAAATCATAGTTCCTTTATTCACAGATATTTCCTCATATAGAATTGATAGGATTGTCTTACAAATAACTGGGATATTATATTGTTAAAAGCACAAGTGCCTTTTCCCACCACATAACTCTTACTTTAATAGCTACTCCAACTATGGTTAAATATATAATTCACTACCCTTTATTGACACAAATCTTTTATCTGTTTATAGTATAACTTTATTGTCAAATTAATGCAAAAAACCAAATGGTCGTAAAAAGGGAAGTTCAAAAAATAAAATTACCTTACTGGCCTAAGCTGCAATATTGCGACAAAAGATAATTCACAAAAGAAATTTGTAGATGCAAATATTCTTAGGGACATATATTTATTCTCCTACATGGTACTGTTATACCTAATGCTTCTAACTGATTTACCTTACCATTCAAAAACCTTTATCTTAATTGTGCCATTTCCCTCTGTAGATGGGAACTGACATGATCGAGACTGAAATCTCACAGTCTTTTTGAAAACTTTCCAGGGCCCATATGATGGTTTGATGTCTCCTTCTCTGAGAATAAGAGGATAAATCCTACCTTGGTGGAAACGAATCTACCCTTGCAACCCATTTCTCAGACACCATTGAAAGATAAGCTACCCAGACACTGGGGTAAGATTTCCTTCAGTTATCAACAACCTTTCCTCCAGCCTTCAACCAAAAACATGGAAATTAAGAAATCCTTTCTGCTATAATGCATAAAGGTAAAGGAGACCCTGCCAGTCGTGACCGATTCTAGGGTATGGTGCTCATCCCATTTCTAAGCCGAAGAGCCAGTGTTCATCCTGGGACGGCTCCGTGATCTTGTGGCCATCATGACTGGACGCCTAAGGCGCACAGACACTGTTACCTTCCCGTCGGAAGGGGCGGTACCTATCCATCTACTCACGCTCACGCACTTTTGAACCGCTAGGTGGGCGGGAGCTGGGGCAGAACAGCAGGCGCTCGCCCTGCTGCGTGGCAACGCCGGATCGCAATTCTGGGCTGCCGACCTTCCAGCCAGGAAGCTGAGCTCTTAACCACTTGTGCCACTGCGCCCCTGCTATAATGCATAGGATGTAACTAAGCCAAAGGACAAGTATCAGGAAAGGAGCTTTCCTCTCTCTGAGACTCTTGACAGCTGCCATGAACCCAGTGTAGACCATGCTAGGATAAAGGTAAAGATTTGCCCTGCCAGTCATGGCTGACTCTAGGGGGCAGTGCTCATCTCCGTTTCCTAACTGAAGAGCCAGCATTCATTTGAAGACAATTCTGTGAACATGTGGCCAGCATGAGTACATGTTCAAGGCACACAGATGCTGTTACCTTCCCACCAAGGTGGTACTTATTTATCTACTTGCATTTTACATGCTTTCAAACTGCTTGGTTGGCAGGAGCTGGGGCAGACAACAAGAGCGCTCGCCCTGTTGCATGGCAGCATTTGGTCTTGAACCTGGGCTGCCAACCTTCCAGCTGACAAACCCAGCATCTTGTTTGCTGTGCTGTGGCACAGGGCTCCCACTTCTACTCTAAAAAATGTAAAGATGCATTAACAGATTAGCAAAGACCCCACCATTCTCTATCCATCAGAATGGAGGCAAAACAAGGATAATTTCACAAAATTTGGGTCATTCTTATCTTGAATGCACCCCTATGTGCTAGGATAATCTGATCTAATATCAGACAGATCCAAATAGTCTTGTCTTTGTTTTTTTTAATTATTTTGAAAGATGCTTTGAAGTCTTTTATAACAGAAATGAGAGTGTAACCATATTTATTAAATATGGTACAGGAATTTTTTCAAACTCCAGCTGTGATTGTAGGAATATAATCTTGTGAGAATATTTTCCAATGATATATCATCCTTCATGTTATACCATTATCCTGATTGAGATAAAAAGTACTGGTTCAGATGATGACACTTTTTTTACTGAAACTATAAGAGATTCAGACTAAATGTTAATCTGGAAGACAATGCTGTTACATCTTTAGTTGGGATAACTCATGCTCATCCTGCGTGCTTAGTGCTCAGGCAATAGCATCATCTAGTGATTAGTTTGTTGCACTGATGTTCAGACACCGTTAGCTAAGGAAGCACTGACATTATACCTGGAGTTCAGCATGATCCCTAAAGTAAATGCCCCTGCTGTCCAGGGCCCTGAATGTATGCCATATATTTAAGTGCAGTTGCCCACAACTCTATTACAGTAAGTTTGAAAGTAAGTATTAAACTATATTTGCAATACATTTTTTAAATATATCACTACAAAAGATGGAAAGTAGCTAAAAACAACAACAACCAAGCAGCTATTTTTGTAAAATAGCTTACATTTAAAAAGAGGAATAAGAGATTCTTCAAATGGCTTGTCAAAGACAGAATCCTTTTTGTATCATTATCTTGGCTATGTCCCTACAGATTCATAGTTCAGGATAGTATATATTCTGAACAGCAAGCAACCTCATGCATGGTCATCCATTATTCAATTTTTCTGCTATATTCAGTAACTGATTGTGGAAAGCAGGAACTGATTCCCCAGAAGAGCAGTGAGTTTGAGAGTGATGAAAAAATGCTGTATCTACACTAACTTATTCACATATTAGATATCAGATGCTTGTTCAATTTGTCAAGTGAGGAGCACTGAGCAGCTTTGATTATGAATTAGTGCTTTCTAATTTAGAAGGAGCCACAGGAAGACACAGAACATTTCTCAGAATCTCTTAAGGCTGGAGAATTTAGTGACAAGCTAATCAAATGGAAACTAGCTTTTGACCATTTAAAATGAGCAACAAATACCTAAACTCGGTTTATTACTTTGACATGTCCATGTAGATTTTTTTTTAGCAGTGGATATAGTTTGCCACTGTCACCTTCTGGATACTTCTTGACTTCCCTGAATCAGATTCCTATATAGCCCTTATATTTCCTGAAAGTTTCCCATCTAAAAATTTGTTGGTTGGTTGGCTTTATTCAATTTGTATAACTTTCCATTTCACATATGTGACTCTGAATGGTCCAAAACAATTAAAAACAGCAATAATAATAATAAATATAAATAAAAACATTAATGTGGCCCATCATTGCTTAGCTTCCAAGACTTAACAAGCTCACTGCTGCTGCCACTTTTTGAGGCAATTTACTCATGATATGAATTTAAAATATATTTTGTCACCTACTCTTTAATGTTGCAGATCCATCCCATGTGAAAATACATCTGTAAAGGGCAAGCTCCAATGCTCTCCTGTCTAACAAAGGATACTGTTTCAACCACGTCACTTGGATATCTAGTCAGATGTTGCTAATAAGTTGATATAGTTCCTTTGATGGTCCTCAGAAATTTTGCCTAGAATCCCTAATTAATACTTATATTGCTCTGCATCCTATCGCGTATTTTCTCATTTTCTTGTGCCTGTAATGCACAGGGAAGCAGGCAGGAGGGGGCACACTCTTCTTTTCCATCAATTTCCATTAATTCCAATTCTGTAACTTAGCTGTAAAAGTGCTACAGCATTAGTACTGCTGTATCTACAAGAACTTATTCACATATCAGACGTCAGATGATGCATGTTCAATTTGTCAAGTGAGAAGCTGAGCAGCTTTGATTATGAATTAGTTCTGTCTAATTTAGAAGGAGACATAGGAAGACACAGAAAATCTTTCATAATATTCTGGGCTGAAGAATTCGGTGACAAGCTGATCAGATGGGAACTGAGTTTTGATCATTTAAAGTGAGCAACTCAGATTATGGCTATTTGACAGTTACCTTCAATCAGAAAGCCTGAGTTTTGAATAGATGCACTACAGGATTACATTATCAAATCTCCACCAAATCTATGGAAACACTAAAAATGAAATTCATATATTGCTTCATGATAATAGATGTATACAGGCTACTATGATGATGAAACTCTTTTATGCCATTTTTTTTAAAAAATCTCCAGTTATGTTCCTAATTTGCCTCATTTGTGTATTTATCTTTTGGCTGTATTAATATTATTATTCCCTTCTCATGCTTTCAATAATCAGAGAGATAGATAGATAGACAGACAGACAGACAGACAGACAGATGATTGAATACACACGCACACATTAGAACTCCTTGAAAATAATTGGAATTGTTTAAACTGACTCCCTTTTATTCAAAGAATTGTGACCTGTACCTTTGAACAGATGTGCCACTGCAGAGCTCACTTAATCCTTAGATAAGGCAAAAAATACTCCTCAGCTTTGCTTCCATATCAATAGTCTGGTGCAGTTTGTCAGCTTTTGGCTCATTTGTCTCTGAGAAAAAGACCAAGGTCATGACAGTCCCATGCTCATGTTTTGAAAACCTGGTCCTTAACCAAGACAGGTTTTATATGTCTAAAAGATATGGGACAAATAATAAACTACCAGATGATAGTGCATATCATCAGTGGATTTCTGATTGGGGGCATATAAATATGATGTGTAAATAAATAAATATCAATTTGGAGAAAGCCACATCATTGATACATAATTGTTAAAAGTATATCAGTCCAGTCTGAAGAACTTAGAAGAAAGACTAGATTGGAAATATTATATAGTTGTGATTTTGCTATCCAGACCACATCTAAGCTGGAGAGGGCTTGGTTAGAACAATATTCCTCAATCTTAGCAACTTTAAAATATGGATTTCAATTCTCAGAATTCTGGCAGGGGAATTTTGGGAACTGAAGTCCACATAACTTAACGTTGCCAAAGTTGAGAAACATTGGGTTAGAGGATATACCAGCCATGAAAGAAAGATATTGTTGCTACAAAATAAGCACAAAGGAGCAACAAGAAATTCCTGATTTTATCTGGCTACAATTAAGTTTGGTGCCTTTGATGGCTAATTGAAAAACAATAGTATGCATACAAACACCCATGCACACTGTTTTATTTAAAGAAATAATAATGAAATAAATCAGCCTTGTTAAAACTTTTGGCAGTTTAGATAGTGAATGTCAAAACTTCCAAATAGTTCAACCAGAGCAAATTACGGTTTGATTAATACTGTTATAAGAATCATTAAAAGTACAGGCTTCCAGTGAAATAGACTGAATATTTTTTTAAAATTTGTCCTGAATAGTTGGGTTTAACCCTTGACTTCTGATACTGTATTACGGAAGGCTTAGAAAATACTAAATTGGAATTCATTGTGTCTCCTATAAGAGGCATAATAGCCAAAGGGAGGCTCTGACTCTAGTTCTACACAAGTTAAAACCTCTGCTGCCTAGTGGCTAAATTATGATAATGACATTTCTCACAAGGAGAACTTTTTAAATACGGTACAGTACGTGCATTTCAATCATGTTCAAACTACTCAGCAGAGTTTTGGCAACAATAGCAGTATCAAGGTTATCTATTCTTGTTTCCCAAGACTTTCTACTACCAGAAGAAATATAATTAACCTCTGTAGATGCCAAAGAGTCAAGCACTGGGAACGTAAGTTGGTTCTCTTGAGCTTTCAGATATGTGCTTTCAGATATCCATCATCGGAGGACAAGAATGTGAAAGCCATGTTACAACCATGAGTCATTTATACATTCATTGAGCATGTTCTCCTGCCCCTTAATGATGAGTTAAAAGCAGGTAATGATTGCATATTCAGTTGTCTGCTTTATGTTCCCATATACTTGAGCAAGTTTCTGTCCTGTTTGGCTGATGTAGTTATGATGGCAACTGGAACATGGGATGCATTTATCAACACCCAATCTTTTAAGTGGATCCAGGTGGTCTTTGCATCTCATGATCTGACACCATATTGTAGTTGTGGCGCAATGGGCAATGCCTACTTGTCACTCATGAGCAATGCATTCAGTGGCTTCTGATATACTTCTGATGTATGGTAGTGCATGCCAGAACTTAATTTTTGTCTTTCCTTTGGGATTGTCTTGCCTGCCTTGATTGTGTCTCAGACAGCGCTTTATAAAAGATCGAGGGTAGTCATTTTCTGAAACAATTCAGAAATTGTTTCTGAATTGAATTCCACAGGTATTGTGCTTCTAGTGTTTTTGCCTCTTGTGTGCTGCAAAGGGTTTGTAATCTCCCATGTAGTGTCTTCACACAAGTCCTCTTATGAATTAAAGGGTGATTGCTGTTGAATTTGAGGATTCGGATGGTGTTGGTTGCCTTGCCATAGACTGTGGTGTTTAAAATGTCATCTGCTCCTCTGCTGACCTGTACATCAAGGAAAGTGAACTTGTGTTCTATTTCCTCTTCTCTGGTGAAGTTTATCTTTGGGTAAACCAAGTTAAGCATGTTGTGGAACTCTTGTGCCTTGTTTCTCTTTATGATCACAAACATGTCATCCACATAATGGCACCATAAGGTCAGTTCATAGATATGGAAGGCTTGTTTTTCTAATTCTTGTAGGACCAGTTCTGCAATTATCCTCAAAATTGGTGAGCCCATAGGGATTCCCTTCACCTGTTTTTACATCTCTCCTCCAAAGATGAGAAAAGTTTGTTGACAAAGCTGTAAGAATTATAGAATGTGATGATTTTTGAGTTGATTATGTTCTTCATCGTATGCCTCATCTAATTTGGCTGATTGATGAGGGATGGATGTGAAGAGGATGGTGATGTCAAAGGAGATCATGATCTCATCTGGTTCAATCCTTCTCCCATATAGCTCTGCTAGAAAGTGCACTGATGACTCAGCTGTTGTCTTTGAGGTTTTGGTGATATAATATCATTGTATGACTAGATATTCTGCTAGACTGTATTTTGGACTCCCCTCTAGTGTTACAATTGGTCAGAGCAGAATGCCTGGTTTGTGGATGTTAGGCAGTCCATAGAATCTGATCGGGCAGAATCTGTTGGTCGCATCCGTTGCCATTCTATCTTTGAAATGATATTGTTCTGCTTGAGCTGGATGATCATGGTTCTCATCTTGGCAGGCTTGGCTGGTTTATAGGTCAGGTCATTTAGGAGGGACAGAGTTTTGGTATTATAGTCGGTGTGATTCATATGCTACGTTGGAAAAATTAAATGTCCTTAAATTTGCAGGGAATACAAGAATGGAAACATGAATGGAATAATTTGTTATTCTAGTAGCCTCTGTATGTGTGGAATTGTTTGGATGGTTTCTTGTGAACAAGATTCTTCAGACTGGAAAGAGAAAGTGGTTGTACCCCCTCCTCCAGAGAATGTCCTTGAACACAACAGTCTTCAATAACTATCAACCAGTGTCCAACCTTCCCTTTCCATGCTTGTAAGGTTGCACTGGTTGCTTCCATGTGTGATACAAAGTACAGTCCACTACCTGTAAATCCCTACATAGTGGTATTGTTCTGATTTTAATTCTGTACATTGTTGTGGCTACACTTATATTGCTGCTGGAAGTAAAAAATACTCCCTCCTTATTAGTTCTGAAGGTAGCTAAAACTAATCACTAGATTTTACTCTTTGAGTGTGAATGTTTTTGTTTTAGGTTTTAGCATTTTATATTTTTTTCTTATAATGATTTTATTGTTTTATTGAATTTAAACTATCTGCTAAAATAGTCATTAAGGCATTGCACTGGATATATGAAAATTAACTGTACAAAGGAAGAAAGAAGAAAAGTCTCTGACACAAGAGGTTAAGACAAGACAAGAGGAGATAATAGAGAAAAGGAGGGAGTTGGTGATCATGGAGGAAGGAATATAATGTATTCAGTTATGTGTATTTAGGCATATAGTGGTATAACAGATAGAAAACATGAGAAGATATGGCTGTGAGAAAAGCTTCACAGAAAAGGTCGATATAGATGAATGATGGGAAGACAGTCACAAAATACCATGCAGAATTCTCAACAATGAGTACTTCAGCTTTTATAATAGCCCAGAAAAAGTTCAGCAAACTTCCTATTCTCACTGCCTCCCTCACACAGAAAGCATCATGCAGAACAGATATTGCTCATAATCTACTACTCCTTTTTCACAATTTTTTTTTCTTCAGAAGAAGAAGAAACTTGGCAATTATTTCACTGATTTATGTCTCATCAGTAGTGGTTACCTTATTCTTTTTATGTGAAACAGCAATGCAGCTTCATGTATTTTTAAAACTATGACCATCTGAAAACATTATCAATAATTTAAAACATGAAAATACGGCTATGGAAATAGATGTAATTCTCTGCCTGTGGAGATATGCAGTTTCATAATGAGTAAGCTGGTATTCCCCCAATATGTACTGATAAACAGCAGTTTCTGAGGCACGTTAGAAGTAGCTTGAGATGAACAAACTCTTTTCTCTCTTCCAAGGTATTATAATACTGAGGCTTTAACAATTAAAAAGACATTAGCAAGATACATCTTTCTTTTTCCAGTCTCTCCCCACTCCCAATTTATATTACCAGTATGACAAATTCACTTTCTTTACAGTGATTAAAATAACAAAGTAATAGCACAATAAACTCTATTTTGGGAAAGAATGATTAAAATGTGATGTGGGTTGAAGTGAGCAGACTTCAGCCTTGTGGGATACACTCTTTTATTAGAATCACTATTTTTATTAGGGGTTGAGAATCAGCCAAAATCCTATCAGATTTAAGATTAAAAGATGACAGGAATTTATTCAAAATTGTGGTCTGAGGTTTGAAGAACAAGATTTGATTTGCAGTTCAGTGTTTGATTTACTAAAATATTCAGCCATACAATGGGAAAAATCAAAATGGGTTTGATTTTTCCTCCCAGAAATGGATCAAGATAGCATAGAATTTTCAGAAAACATTAACTCTGCTAAGTTTCAGCAGGATTTCTCCACCCCAATAAAACTTACATTCTTCATCTTTGACTTCTTTGGGAAAAAAAGGATCAAGGAAAGATCAATACTCCAACCTCCAAATTTACACAGCAAATATTCTACAGAGAAGTTATGCTGAAACAATGTATAAAGTCTAGATATTTCTGTTTAAGAAACAAATCTCATCAACACCGAGGAGTAATGATTCTATTGTTCTTCAAACAGTCATGTCCAACTCTTCACAACCCCATAGACCACAGCATGCCAGGCCTCCCTGTCCTGCACTGCCTCTGGAGTCCACCTAAATCCATGCCCATTATGTCTACAATGCTATCTAAACATCTCATCCTCTTCTATCCCCTTCTCCTTTTGCCTTCAATCTTTCCCAACATCACAGTTTTTTTCCAGTGAGTCCTCTCTTCACATAAGGGGCCAAAGTATTTGTGCTTCAGCTTCAGTATCTGAAATATAAGTTTATTGCAAATGGAATATGAGCCAGTAAATTAAAGAAGCTGAAAAAAAAGCAAATTAAACTTTAGGCTGTATCAACAGATGTAAAATTTTCAAACTATGAAATGTAATTGTTTCACTTTATTCTGCTTTCACCAGATCTTTGCTCAAGTACTATGTTTATCACTGGACCTCACACCATAAGGAAGACTTAAAGAAATTTAAGTTTGAAGAAGGATAACAGGATAGTCAGGAAACTAGAAACTAACTCTTATAAAGAGAGATTGAAGGAAGTGGATATGCTTCACCTTGAGAAAAGGTAACTGAAGGGAAATGTGTTAGTATTCTTCAAAAATCTGAAAGGATGTCACATAAAGATCAAGGCCTGTTCTTTCTTGTTTCTGATCATGCAATAATGAATTTAAGTTACAGGAAAACAGATTCCAGCTGCAAGTTAGAAAAAATAATAAGAGTAGGTTGACAGTGGAGCCAATTATCACAATAGTGATGAGCTCTCCTTGATGGTATGGATTCAAGTAAAGGCTAGGTAACCATCTACCTGGGATGCTATAATGTGGATTCCTACACTATGCAGGGAATGGACTCAATAGCCTAAATCACTCCTAACAAAATTGGGTAAGTATAAGTATATGCAATCATCTAATAGAATGTACACTATTTTAGATTCATCTAATGAAAAAACATCTCTGTCTGCCTCCAAGTGAATCTCATTCTATCAGCAGAGTGGGAGACCCACACATCAAAGCAGCACTCCCCCAAGCATTCTTGAGGAGGTATTGGCCAGCCAACATGTCAATACAGGTAGTCCTTGTTTAGCAACCATAATTGGGACCAGCACCTTAGTCTTTAAGCATCAGGCCTAAGCCCAAGGATGGCACAATGAGATCCAAGTGAATACAGTTCTTTATTTGCTTATACCTAATATAATCTTGGCCAAACTAAAGCTGTAATCTTCTAACCTAATAGATATATCTTGGGAGATTCTAGGGTGTGGCTGCCCTGAACCTTTTCCTCCCTCTCCCATCCACTTCAGGATTGTGCAGTCTCTTGTCTTGGGCTCCTCTCTGGAATGTATTGTCTCCTCCCTGGGAAGTCATGGTGCTATGACGACATGCCTCCTCATTCTTTCTTCAGCTGCACATTCTATTACATTAAGTGAAGTGATTGCTAAGTCATCAATCCTGATTGGTGTTTACTTCATCTTTCTTTTGCTTTATAGACCTGCAAAGATTGTAAATGCAAGGATTGGTTATAAAGTTATTTTTCATCATCATCATAACTGCAAATGATTGCTAAATGATGCAGTTGCTACATACAAAGGGTGTTCTGCCT
>JANHZU010001991.1:115621-129229 GCA_032468055.1 Acrochordus granulatus
ATCTACACAATATTTCATCTAAACATATACATTTATTCCAAAGTCATCAAATCCATCCACAAAGATTACTTTCTTCTAGTTTACCAGCAGAAAATTACAGAGTGATTTATAAACAATTAAAAACTTATTATTTTCCCTCAAAGGATTATCAGTCTAAATAACTTTCAGTCTTTGTCTCATCTCCCTCTTGTAGAAAGCTTCATGTGGAATAAGGTACAGCAGAATCTTCAGCAGCAGACATAGTAGATCATCGCCCTCCAGATACAGTCCACAGCACATATAGAACTCGCCTATCAAATCAATCTTTAAACTCTGATTTAATAAATTTAGATTTAAAATTCCATACCCCAAATAAACATACTACCTGAATCTCAGGTCATCCTCAAAAATCTTACTGAAATTTCTCTTAACAAAATTAGTTCTTACCCATCATTACAAAATTCCCTTGGAGACTTTTATCCCATGTTTGTTCATCTATGGGTCTTCTTACAAATTGAATTACAATATCCTTAAACAAATAAACTTTTTATATAAATGGTACATTCACTCTATCAATTCTATTTAACTAACTAATAATTCCATCTTTTATATATTCCTTTTTGCTCCTGGGACCTTTCCTTAAATTCAGCAATATCTGAATAACTGCAAACTTTTCAACTGCCAAATTTGCCTCTCCAACTCCTACATTAAAAATTTTAATCTCATTTTCAATTCAATTCCAGAATGACTCATTTATAATTTTCAACTTTTGACTTTTGTTCCATGTTATCAATTTTACCCTTTATTTTTTCCTCTAAAAATAGATCTATTTTCTATATATTTTTCTCGAACAACTTCTGCAAATTTCTTCTCCAAACTTCCATCCTAGCCTCTATATTTCTATTAAGTTTCTGAATTACACTTAAAATCTGCCTCAACACCTCTTTTTTGTAGCCATCTCTCCTTCTCTGATACATTAAGAGAAAGATAGAAAGGAAAAAAATATATAAAAAGTTGCACAAACAATGTCAGCATTTTAGTTTGGATGGTGAAGAGTTAATTCAGCAGATCCAATCCACATCACATGCACTCTATTGCCAGTCAACAATCAATCTTCAGTGAAGAAAACAATATAATGTAAACAAATCATGGATAATCAAAATAAGAGAAAAAATAGACTCCTCACTGAAATGACGCAATTCAAAATACACAGCATGCATCAGGCTTTTAAATTCAACAATCAAAAAAAATTGACCAATTTCAAAATTGCAGGCAGACCAATATTCCAAGCACTTTTCAGTTTCGTTCTGCTATGAGCATCAATCATTCCCACCTTCTTGCCTCAATAAAAATTTGAAAACCAGTTAAGGCTTTCACTAAGTTCTTGAAATATTGTAATCCAAACACAGTTGAACACTTAGTATTCCAGAAATAGCTCAAGAAAAAGAAAAGGAAATAGTAGACAAAGAAAAAGCTAAGACCAGGATGGCATCACTAGATAAAAAGGCAAAGGTTGGACTTCTTGTCATCCTCACTCTCCAATCAACAGATACCCAATTCAAGAGGACCCCTGTTTCTCTTCATCTAGGCAGCTGCAGATCATCCAAGAGCATGTGGGGTAATTCCCAAGAGGTCTCTTTACATCTGAAAGGCTTCACCAGCTTAAAGTGCCAACCTAGCCTGGTCTTCCAGTTACCTTCAAGTTATGTGCCTGAACTGTTTATGATGCCATGCCTGGTGGGCATGTCCTGTGCTTCTAATTTCTCCATATCAACAAAGTATTAATGGTCCTTGCAGGATGTTTATGAACATTCCACAATACCTTAGATTGAACAGTTTAAGTAAAATATTTTTTTCCTCCTGTGGACATTTTTGTGATATATTATATATAGTATTATAATTATAGTAGCTCTTCCAATTACCAACAAAGTTTGACTCTCGTTCTAATTTTGTCTGTCATTAATATTAAAATTTCATGCCCAAAATGTTTGTCCATCATGGGTATACAGTGGAATACTGTATTACTGTATTCGATTACTGTATGTAATCGAATACTCTCCGATTGAGAGTACCTCGGTTCATGAGGTTTAAACAAGACAAGCAAAAAATTTTAATAAAATTTAATTTGGTTAACAAGCAGCAACTCGCAAGACAAACACCATGTGATGAGCTCTCATGGGAAATCTCACAATGGAACCAATGTTTTTTCTCTCTCGCTGTGTAAAAAGCATAAATTAAGTGAAAGGCATTCAAGAGAAAAAACTCCCGAGATTCGGATTCCAGATTCTCCTTCCAACAATCACCTCCCCCTCCTCTCCTCCCTCTCATCTCCCTCATGCCAGCCAGGACTCTTTTCAAAGCATAGGAAAATTGACCCTCCATTTTCCCTGTCACTCACTCACTCACACACACACACACACAGAGCCTCACATGGCACCATCCAGCCCATCCCCCTCCTGCCCATCTCTTCTCCCCTCTCATAGCATGGCGGCAGGTTATGATAAGAAATATTTCCAAACCACCCAGGAAAGACCCCTGGAAAGCTATTGCTGAGGGAAAAGGGAAAAGGCTGTTTTGCCCTCGAGTGGTGATGGCAGCGGATCCTCCTGATCCAACAGGACTGCCCAGAGAGTGCCGGCTGAGCATCAGCTGATGGCCAGAATCTGCCTCGAAGCAGATCCATAAGTGCTGGATTAAGGATATTCTTCTGGAACAAATTATGCTTGCAATCGAAGGTTCCATTGTAATTTTGTTTTGATTACAGCATATGTATATAAATTCATAAAGATAATTGCCAATCATCAATCAATAACCTTAACCATAACTCATTTGGTGAGGAAAACATCAAAAAACAGTCAAAATAAGTGTAACCGATTGGTGTGTGAAACTCACTTTTGGGCAGAACAGGAACATGAGCCAAGGTTTCAAAATGGAATTAATTTACTGTATATCACCCTAATTTTATATTTTGCAGATTTTGGGAGTAAGTTGTAAATCTTTAACAAATAGCTTTCATTTCTTAACAATGAAATAGATTATTAAGATCTATGTTTTGAAATTAAAAAATAAATGAGAAGTAACAATTGTGATAGAAAATAATACTGAGAGTGATCCAATAAAAAACTGATATTGTTTGATCAAGTAGACGAAATATATCATCTATAGTTGTGTGATCATTTCTGTATATCCCAGTTTTGGTGTAAATGTTATTCTCAAATTACTTTCTCCATCTACATTCATTAATCGCAGCCATAGCCTTCCACTACATTCCTTCAAATCGTTTTTCATATGTGCAATTTGGTGCCTGAAGATAAATCCACACTAAATCCCTGCTTGAAATTACAGCAACAATGCTGTAAAATTCTACCATTTTTCCCAATATTTGGCTTCTCAACCTTCCTATTATCTATCATATTTTCTAACGAAGCAATACTGCTTACTCTCTCACTTCATCAGCGCACAGATGGTGTGAAGGTAGTTTGGGATGCCCTAGTAAAGTCCCATTGGTAGGAATATTAATCACTATACATTGCTTAATTGGGTAACCTTTACTGTGGTTTAAATAGCAATACCAAGTTGTAGCAGCACAGATGGTAATCTGTTATTAATTGAGTGCTAATAGTAATGAATAGCTCTGCAATATGGGCTGATGTTAAAAATAATGCAGCTGACAACTATATTAATGGCAGGCGATATGTGGAAATGCTCTGGGGGGAGTCTTGTCTCTGCCCACTTGCAAAACAAGCTGGTCCTCCATATCATCAGGGATGTGACTAACCTTCCAGTATATTTTAAACATGCATATACAGATGAGATGGGCAGATTTTTCTCTCTCATGCCTATTTACTTTTAATGTATTTGGATCCCCAATAAAAGAAAGCAGAGGTTAAGGGAAAAGAAATCCCAAAAGGCTAAACATGTGCATGTAATTTTTTTGTTTTTACCAGCATAAAATTAATGGATTAAATACTTTTCTGTGTAGGGAAGGATGGAGAATTGCACAAGCTCCACTTCCAAATCCAAGTCTAGAATAGTGTTTCTCAACTGCAGCAACTTTAAGATGTGTGGACTTCAATTCCCAGAATCTCCCAGCCAGCATACTGGAGATACACCAGGGATATGGCATCAGAGATGTATATGTTTCATCTCAAGGTCTAGGATTTGATTCAGACACCTTTTAAAATTTGCACCAAATTATATATTTTAGTATGAAATAGGAGAAAGTTATTAAATAGGTGGAAAGGGAGTAACCATTTTAATTACACCAAATTGAAGTGAACTGAAATGTAGGGTGTCTAAGTATATTCTCATTAATCCAGATCATGATTTCTAATACAATCCCTTTTTTCACATGGAATTGATAAAGGCTCCTGGGTAGGAATCAAAACATTTGCTGGTTACGTCTAATAATAAAAGTCCAGTTGCCTTTTTAAAGAAAGTTTGTATTTTTTGCAATTTTGCTGAAATATGGGGTATTTTGTCCTTATCTTGCTCTTTTTTTCTCCTAGTCTTACAGACTTTGCTATGTCCCTGAAAAATCAGATGCAGTGTTTGAAATATATTGTTGGTCCATGTAATAAAAGGATGCTCACACCACTGGTGTGTCAATCAAAAGGAAGTAGGACCATACTGAGTAGTTTTATCACCTTTGTGGATGTATCTGTTTACCATGAGTAGTCAACAGATTCATTTTGCTAGTTATGGCGTGTGTGCATTATCTTGTATGCACATGGATTCAATTGACAAGCCACAATCAACATGGAGATTGTAAATGAGCTAGCAAATATGATTCCATTCTATTCTACGTACGTTTAATGCACATCTATTTGCTAAAACCATCAAAGTGTACAGACAAAATGGGGTGAATATTATAGTGGAAAAATCTGACCCAAGCCACTTATTTCTGATACATAAGCCCTATGCTCAGAACGAGCTGCATCCAATAGCTGCAGTGATGAATTAAATTTGTCATTTGTTACTGTATCTCACTGATGCACAGAATAACAGCCTTGGACTATAATTGCCACACATCTGAGTCTGCACAGTAATTGCTGGCAGCTATGGAAACTAACTTTCTAGTCATTTATAAACTTGACCCTCCTTGCATCCTTTTTGCTGCAGTAAGATTAGCTGCTATTGGGAATGAAGCAAAAAACAAAAAGGAAAAAATCCCATACAATGTTTGCAAACGTGTTTTTTCCTTTCCATCCTGAGTGAAAGGTGTCATGGTCTTTCCTTCTCAGAGAGATGGACAGTGTTATTGCCTTAATGAGAGATATGATTGTCTAATGACATAAATGTAGCTAAGGTTAGTTATCAACAAAATCTGGAGTTTTGTTTTTCTAACTGCCATGCTGTTATTCCAACAAGAAATAGGGAATAAGAAAAGTATTAAGAGCTACTGAGAAGTGTGGACTGCTGCCTCAGGAGAAAATTCAACAGGTGGCAGCTTTTCTGTGAAATATGTCATGTTCGACCTCCTTCTTCCTAAAGCCAATTTGGAGTTAAATAAGATTTCTTATAAAGAAATAACTAGTGTTTTAATGACAAACAAAGCTGGAAAATACTGATGGTCCTCCCAAGACCACTATCCAGATATATAGTTGTATTATTAAAGATTGGCCTGAGTAGTGCCATTCTCCTTCTCCAAGCAAACCAAGATTGCTCTCCATATTCCACTAATCAGGAAGCTATGTGTCTAGACAGAAATCCAAGTGCCATCTAACAGTGTATCAGATGTCACTGAGTATTATTTGTGAGGAAGAAAAAAGCCCATTGTCAAGATAGGAAGGCATGGGGATAATATTGTGTGAAGCCAATTATATTGCTAAAACTCTATAGCTGTCTTCACATTAACTTTCAATGCAAGTTAATAAAGTGTAGCATAAATATGCTGAAACACAAACTACGGAAGGTAAATTTAGCATATTCTCTCTCTGTTGAAATATTCCCTACTGGATAGTTCCTTTGCTCCCCTGTATTTTGTTATTCTTGATCCATTGGACAACTACCAAAATATACCATGATTAGAAGAACATAAAAACACATTTACTGTCTTCAGAATTAATCCAACCATTTGAGCTGGCTACTAGATCTTCTTGGGGCAACAAAATATTGCTGTTGAACCTGGTATTTGTCCCAATATACAACACTAGGTTGTACATTGTCCCATAGTTTTTGGTTCAACCTAACTTTGCAATGAGATATTACAGTCCCTGAATATTATCCAGATCAGGAAACAGACTCCATATGAAGACTACAACTATATTTCATTGAGTTAAGCTATAATAACAGAATCTTGCAAATCTGATTGTGTTTTATTTATTAAATTTCTATGCCGCCAAAATCCAAAGACTCTCAGCAGCTAACAAAAAACTAAGATTAAAAACATCAGTTAAAAACATTAAAATAAAACATTAAAACAATTAAAATAAAATATTTATTTATTTATTAAATTTCCCAATTTTTCTCTTATACTTTTTCTAATATTTTCTCCTTTCCCAAGGCACAGAGCATGTTTCACTTTTGTTTCTGTAATGGTTTTTGAATATTTTCTCCAAAGTCATCTCCATGTCTCCTACAGAAATCCCATGATCATTCATCCCTGTTATTATGTAAAGCTGTTTCCACTGATCCCCCATGACGTGGCATTTGAAACCATGTTTTCAGAAATAATTAAGTATGATCTTAAAGAAAAGCAAGAATCTTGTGCCACTTAAATCCTGGCTTTTCCAGCTGGTTCTCTCTAGATGTCATGGGGCTGCAGCTGCAACACATCTCAAAAGTAACTGATTAAGGAAAACTGGTTTAGTAAAGAATAACTAGACCTAAGAATCCCACAAGTTATCATAAATAATAGGGTCACTGAGATCTTTGAAGAGATTTTTTTTTGGACAGAGCCTTGAAGAAACTGCTTCATTAAATAACTTCTGATTTTCAAAAGCAAAAACTAGCTACTTTATTATTTTCTTTTCTAAATTCTTCTCCAGCATGTCTAATAAACAAAACAGGTTTTGTGAATGCATTATCCATGCACAAAAACCTCTTCCACCTACTGAAACTACAAATCAGGATGATTCAAAATATCTTGAATCAAGATAGAAACAAATAATATTCCCTTTTCTCCAAATGAGGAAAATTATACTGCTCTACAATGCAACATTTTTCATCAAGGTAAATTCAAATTGCTTTGTTCAGACCTACCAAGCAGAAATATGAGCCTACTTGGGGATCTGAGTCTGCAAAAGACCTGACAGATAATCTACAGAGCTGATATCATCTTCTGAGGCTAACATCCTGCTTTATGAATTTTGCCCCTTGGCTAGTTCAAAGATGCTTCTGGGAACTTAAGGAAAGATGTAGACATCATAGGATAAAGAGTCAATGATGAAAGATTGACAGGAGCAGATCAGTTTAATTCAATCATTATTATATTGCTCTGCCAAATAAGAAGCTTACAAAAAGACAGCCCTCGGGTTTGTCAAAGGGTGTGGAGGACAAGAATCATATGTGCTTGATCCCCAGGGCCTCTTTGACATCTATATCAATTCTGGGATGTGATGGCAGGTTGTTTGATAACATGGTGCCCTCTCTACTGTCTCTCTGCAAAGGCCAAATGCAATTTCATTCCTTGCCTTTTGTCAAGGTATCTTATTAGGATGGCTGATAAATGGAGGAACTGATCTGCTTGGTCGATCCTTGTTCCAGGGTCTCTGGAATAGAAACCCTTTCCTCACAGCAAGTAATTCCAAAAGGCACTTCAGGGGAAAACTTCATTTACAAAAGGGTCAAAGCCCAGTGGTGCAGCATCTGCTTAATATGCAGATCTCAGGTTCAATCCTTGTCTTTTCCTCATACAGTTGAAAAAGGCTTCAACCAAAAACATATGGCTAATCAGGATATATGATACTGAACTAAAAGAATCAGTGATTCTGACTTGCTATATATTTTCATCAGCATTTGCTGGAAGAGCGTTATTCATCCCTTCATGTAAAATCTGCAGGTCAAAAAAGATTATAACTCTCCCTGTTGCAGTTACGAGGAAAGCACAGACTAGCTGTTGCAAGCACAATCTGGTTCAGCAAAGCAGCAATACCAGTGAATGTTTCTTGCTGGATATCTAGTGAGCTGTGTCCAATATGAGTCTTCTTTTGTCCTTTGTTGTTGCTTTTCTATTTTTGGTTACTTATAGAACTGTAATGTATCATCTACATAAATTGGTCCTACTTTTCTTTCTTGTGTGCAGAGACCTTTTCATACCATCCACACCAATGACAAATCATCATGGGAGACAAACAGACTTTTACTCATTGTTAGTTTTCTATTTATTTGCTTTATTTTTATACCACCACACTCCCAATGAACTAGCCTTCTCAATAAGAATTTCTATTTTCCCCGTTCATTCTTCCTTCCTCCCTTACAAATATTTGTGAATTTGCAAACTTTAAAAGTCAGTTTGGAAGCAGATCTTTCTTTACTAAATAGAATACTTAAGAAGTAGAGAAAATATAATATTTTTCCTTTTTCCTCACCTCCACAACAGGTCGGAGTCATCTTTTCTTTTTTCTTCCTTACAAAAAAATCTTTGGTAAACACAAAGAATGCTATTTATTTATCATATGTTATATTCACATCACATTTCAATAAAAAAACTCTAAGAATATATATACTGTATATATAATATGCAAAATTGAAAATACAGTATTATAAACATATATCTAGACTGCAGATATTTACATATAAATGTAGCCTACAAGTTCCTTGCTTTAGAAGGGATCCAGCCCAGACACTTGTCTAAGTTTTCAGTAAATACATCCCATTTTGCCTCCTTAAAATTCCACCTTGAGTGAGGGAAAGATGATACCAAAGGTATGCTTGTGCCAATTTCAATCAAAATTGGGTGCTGCTGGCTATGAGGGAAATCTGTCAATACTGTTTGGCAGGTTTTCACCAGAAGTTTTTTGTCATTGGTGGTCACAAAGCACAAGTCAGGATTATATTCCTTCTTCCAAGCTGCTGTCTTAAATGTTCCTCTATCCTTTGAATCAAATGCCAAATACAGGTTACTATCATCTGCCAGGTTAACAAGCATCTTGCCATTTCCATCATTTTCATGATACTTCTACTGAGTATGAAGGCTATTAAAATCTCCTAAGTTATACAGTTAGATATGGGGACAAAGATATAACTTGTGGAGGTCAAGCGATGGCTGGAAATTTATATATGTTAGTTATTGTTAGCTCCACTGTTTTGACAGCTACCTCATGTATATTATTAAGAGTAGAAGCTGTATACAGCTGAGCATTTTCAACTGATGACTGTATATATGTAGCCACTCCATAAGTATGATGGTATGTTGCTCCCAGCAAGTCAGAGACAAAAATCTTGCCTCTCTGTTTAACTTGTTCCTCATTTTCAGTGTGAGTCTCCTGAATTGCAACGTCAATGTCATTATCTGTTATAATTGGCACTTGCACCTACTTTTTCCTTCAATATTTATTTGTCAAATCTTGATGACAGGCCAAACATCTTTGTCATAGGTTCATGTAAAGGATCTTCTGTGTCCATGCCTGAAAGCATAATTATACTACAATGTGATGTGATATAGCCAGGAAATTGCTTAGATTAACTGGCTGTCTTATCTTCAAAGCTTCAGATGTTTTGCTTTGAACTGACTGTTCTTTAGCACCACCCAGGGGACACATGTGACTTAAGAAATGTCACGAATGTGAACAGTCATTGTTCTCCAGAATGCAAATAAGATATTAAGACATCCTCATCCTATTTGCACTGTAGTTGCAAATGGAGTATTATTTTAAAAAAAACATGGCTGGCTGGCCAGTTAGAACAGGGACCAGGAATACTTGACACAGAAATATATCATGATCATTATTACATTTTAAGTGGTTGGTATACAGAAAATTTCAAAACCAGCAGTAACAAAAAATATATAATAAAATCAATACAGTACCATTCAGTATAAAATATATCACATATTTAGGGGACTTTGGAAGGGGTGGGGTATAAGATTTGTTTCTGACATAACCTTCAAAGGAGGAAGTGAGTAGTCTTCTCTTGGAGGAGAATCAGATGAGTTGACTTCAGATAGTCTCACCCAGCCATTGTGGAAACTTAAGTGATAGCTCTTTTTTTATGCCAGAATGCCAGTATCAGAATGGGGATAGACTAGGAAAAATGCATCAGAAAAACTTATGGATGAGTAACCCCATTGCCTTCCTTGCCTACACTAACATCCCCAAATTGCAGTTTTCTAATATAATCCTATTGTGGATATGGATCAGTTAATAGAAATACCAGCTTAAACATTCTTTGTGCAAGAAACACAAAGAATGAACTTAATAGATTTTGAGCTGAAGAACATTTCAGACTTTGAAAACATGAACAGATGTACTAGGTCAAATGAATGGCTTATTATCTTGTCCAGTAGAGCTGTGGAAAAACTTCAGATCACAGATCTGATTTTAAGACTATTTGATAAAAACTCTGAATTAATTTTCTAAATTGGATGATCAATTCAGATTGAATTACAGAGATTAAATTAATGGTTTGCATCAATTTAGCAACGCAAAACAGAGCTACTTGGCCCTCTTGTCCAGCAACTTGCCCTCACAGTGGGCAAACAAGAAATTCACTCAAGACATATGCAGGAATATCCCACCTACATCTCCATTATGACCAAAAGGCACTAATAACCTAAACCTCCCAAAATGTGTCTAATCTCCTTTTCGTGTTGTCTAAAATAGCAACTACTTTATAGTGGGAAGCTCTGTAATTTTAACCATGGAAATGCTTCCTAACTGGGTTTTTCATGGCATGATTTTTAATTAAAAAAAATCTGTCCTGCCATTTTTTCCATAATTATTTCACAATTGTTTTGAGATTTTTATTTGAGAACAAAGGGCCCCATATATTTTTCTAAATAAATAAAATTTAAAGTCAACCATAAAGCTCACTGGAATAGTCTTTCTTTTTTTCTCTCTCTCTCTCTCAAAAAGAAAAAACAAAAAAAGCTTTAGTTTGATTAAGTTCACATTTCTCATGCAAAAGAAGGCAATTATAATGCCTTGGCATGTCGTGATATGGATGGGAATGACTCTTGTCTCAAATCCTTAAAGAGCTCTGAATAATCAGCATATCCCAATACTGAAATAGAACAATGTTCTGACTTGTTTGAAAGCTGCTTCCAATATTCTCAATCTAATTTATTTCACAGGGTTGCCTTAAAGATAAAATTGGAACTGTATGTGCAATCATCTGTGCTGGGAGGACGGATGGCTTGAAACTGAAATACATAATGAAGCTATAGATAATCAGATATAAAAATATAGATTAAAAACATAGACATTCTAGTCTCAGATAACTGCAATAAAAACATTCTTGCCTGAAATACTCCCAACTATGTTAATGATACTGAGCTGGATAGTTCAATACACTGAGCAAAGGCAGTTTCCTATGGTCTTGTGTACTGGGAGTTATTAATTTTTCTAGTTTGGCCTCATTCCATCTGTTGTGTTTCTTGGTTATACTAAGATATTATAACTGTACTATACTGTAGTATACTATAATATACTAATATATTATAGAACATGGAAGGGAATGGAAAGCATATGGCACAGCTGGAGTCAGGTTATCCACTCAAGATTAAAGACCTGAATGGAGTAATTTCGTATATGTGCGTGTGTGAGAATATACATGTATTTTTCAAAAATGTAAATTTTGCCAATGATGACGTTTTCTCATTCAGTCCACCACCATTGCATCATAACATGGATGGCCAATAATATCATTACAGGAAAAATAATGTGCCTTCTAAATATAGTCTTCTAAATAGTCTTCTAAAATGCTTTCTGTCCATTTCCAAGTGCATGACAGAAGTCCTGAAAACAAGTTATATATTTATAAATCTATTTATAAAAATCTATTTGGGGAGAAACATTGAACTCCATTTTGCTATTCTTTTAAATAGTCATGTAAAAACGTTCCATGCACAAACCACATTTTTCCTATCTAGAACATTACTGTATAACAGGAGGGTCCAGTTTAGCATTTTCTGTGCATTGCATTCTCTTGTGCTCTTTTGTTTAGGGAGATATTTAAAATGCACAAAATATTGTTCTTAATTGAGTTACTAAACTTAGGGATATGTGCAAATAAAGTATGTTCTTAGTTCCTGTTGATGTTGATATTCAGAATGCATATGTAGTGAATATGTCATCTTGAAAGGCATTCTGAAAGCTTCACAATCAAGAGAACAAAGAATATTCAGAGTGCACCTGCACACTTAAACTCAACAAGCCCTCATTAACATTAGTATTTTTGCCCTCCCCCCAATTTCAATGCTGATGGCTTGCTTTGCATCCATTCACATGCAAGCAATATACCTAGTAAAAAGGAAAAAAATGAAAGTAGAGAGAAAGAGAGAATGTCCTTCTCTAATGGCCCAGTCAGCCAAGGAATCAGAAGATAAAAAGTGCTCTTTATGGATCTCAGCTTTCCAACATTGTGCTTCCAAATCATTGTGCTTTATGTGTTGTAAAGTTTGTGCTGCTTCTCATAATACTGTATATATTTGTTCATATTTTGTTTTGGCCTCATACATTTTCTGTTCATTGGATGCATTCAGTACCTTTCTCGGGGAATATACATTCATTTATTAATAACACAATACAGTCTTATCAGCCTTAAATGGTGCCAGTTGATGCATATTCCATATTCTTCAGCTGTCTTAGCCTGCTCTTCTTTTTGGTGCCCTTTCTCATCAACTATTCTACTGATCTAAAAGTGGATTTAAAAATGACTTATTACAAGAATGATATGGGTTATACAAATCACATACCAAAAGAGTGATTTGGATAACTTTCCTATACTGGATTTACAAAAGAGAATTGTTTGCTTTTTTATTTTTTGTTAATTTATTAAATTTATATGTTACTCATCTAATTATCAAGAGACTCTTGTTAAAGCTTTGAAGAATTTGGTATTCACATGCAAAATATAAATGAAATGAAAACAAGTTCTAGGATGCTATTCAAAGGGATTAGAAATCAAGATTGTTAAAAGTAAAAGGAAGGAATATAAAGTTGGTTTATTTGATCAAAGTTAAAATAGGTATGTTATCTCAGGTAATCTTTAGTGGACTTTTGCTGATCTGGACTGAACAATCAGGCTTTAAGAATTTATTTATAGAGAAGAGATGAGATATGGAAAGAAGAAATCATTTGTTGCATTTTGGTAAGATGGTATTTACTAAAATTGTTTATATATGATTTTTAAATTTACTAAAATTGTTTATATATGATAAAGGGAGAAGTCACTTGTTTATATATTTATTTTCTTTTTCTTTACCAAATACTTATTCTTTCTTTTCTATTTTTCTTTCTTTTTTATTTTTATTATTTTTTCTTTTAGTTTGTATTAGTTTTTATCATTTTAACCGCAATGTTTAATAAAATTACTATTTAAAAAAAGAGTGTTTCAGATCTTATTTGGCTACTTCCTTTTGCATCTTGAAGATGAGCCAATTAAATATATTCAACAGTGATGGGCCAGACACCCGCAACTCTTTATGGTTAAATAATTCAAAGTGAAGTGAAATCACTCCCCTCACCC
>JANHZU010001991.1:170968-182912 GCA_032468055.1 Acrochordus granulatus
CCTCTGGCAGAGCTCTCATCTTCTTCAGAGCACACAAGCCCCCCAACCACAGCAAGGTGGTGCCTCACTGGGGGGCAGTCACCCCAATGCCATGGTGCAAAGCTCCAACTGCCTCTGCCACTTTGCTCTACTTCTCTAAATTGGGCTCAGCCTTCTGAAAGCTTGTGAGAAGGCCACTCGTGGTTTCCAAGTCACACGTGATTGGCTTGCAGTGCTCAGTAGCCTTCGAAAGCATCACAAGAAGATCATGTGGAATTTGGAGAAGTGTGCATGAGGCCTCTGGAAGAAGGCCTGGCATGGCTAGCAGCCATTTGTGTAGGGCCAGGCTGGGCACACATCAACAGCAAGAGGAAGAAGATGGTGAAGGGCAGCTGTGTGCATCAGGGTCAGTGGAGCGCAGAGCAGTGGGAGTGGTTTTGTATAGTGCACTGAGACTGGTCTTTGGGCAGCACTTGGTAACACGGGCTAAAGAAGCCTGTGCACAGTGGCTGCTGGGTGAGACTTCTGAAGGCCCTGGACCTCTATTTCAGGGGTGCTGCTGCCAAGGGGTGTTGCTGTGCAGGGCAGCCAAAAGACCATGATGGGTGGGGGGAAATAGGCTAGTGAGGGTAGATAAAGCACACCTGTGGTCATAAGTGTGGGTGGCTTGCCAGACAGTCAATTTTTATCACGTGATTCTGGGAGTGCTGCAACAGCTGTAACTTCAGGGACCAGACATACCTTTCACTCAGCTCTACCATAACTTCAAACAATTGCTTAATGCACATTATCTAAGGACTACCTGCAAAGTTTTCAGCTTTTGCTTCAGAAATTGTTGTAGAAGGAGAGTTATGTTAATCTAAAGTAGCCTAAATAAAAAAGATCCTGGTGCTATAAAGGAACGATCTTTATGTCTTTATTTTTCTTTCGGTCTTCTTCTACCTTATTACAGTATGTGAGGAAAGGATAATACATGTTTTAATCAATTAGAACAAAATGTATACATTTACTAAAATCTATATATTCAGTTTTCCCTCCCCTTTTTGGAGGGGATGCAAAATGAAAAAGCATTTAATCAATTAGGAAAGAATTCCTGTTTTATATTGCTTCCTTTCTTAACCATCTTTGTTAATTTTAATGTTAATCTTGATTGCCTTAATATTTTAATGTTTCACATTATTGTTTTTGTCTTGTTGTAAGCCACCTAGAGTTACCTGATGGGCAGCATATAAATTTAATAAATAAAAACACATTTTTACCATCTTGAGGAATTTCCTCTCACTAATACGAAGAGACTTTTCAGCTGATTTAAACGGAAAGCAGCTTTTTTGTTACTTTTGAAATGTGTCGATCTGTTGGTTTCCCACTTCCAATTTCCTATTGCAGCCTCTTGGAGCCAGTGATTACTTGGAAATATCCAAGAATTTTGACCTCGTTTTTGTTCATCGTATACCTCTCCTTACAATGGCAAAAAGAACCCAAGCTCGACGCTTCATTACACTCATTGATACTTTTTATGAAAAAAAGGTAAGCATTTTGTTGTAGATACTTACAGGATGAATGCATCTTGAATTATTTTGGAAATGCTGAATGTTAATTAATGTTGGCAAAGCTTCAGCATATATTCATTGATCACACTGCATTACCATATGAGCCACCAAAGCCTTGACTTCTAAGATTAATGTGTTTTCTAAATTTATTTAAATTACTGTATTTTCTTCTTTAGTTGCCAGCTGAATTAAAATTTAAGTTTCAGTTACTGTTAAGTGAAGTCACTAAAGCAGCAACATTGTCAGTAGCTACTAAAGATTAGGCTTATGATAACTAAACAGATGTGGCTGAATTTCCCCATAGTGGTTTTCATTCAACAAACAAGCAAAGTCCAACAAACAAAGTTGGATTTGTAAGCAAAATTTGTAAGTGTTGCATGACACTTTATAAAATTGCACCTTCACAAAAAGAAAAACAAAATTGGACACTCAAGCAGTCTAAAAGGCAGTTATTTTATTTGTATATTATAGGAAGATAACAAAATACAGAGCAGTTCAGTCTCCTAGGAGAAAAATATTTTGCAAAACTCGTTTATTGGTTTTGTTGTTTAAAAAAACCCCTAACATAACAATCTCTTGACAACTTCAAAAAAGAATGTATGATAAATCAAAATTTTCAAATAAACATTTTGTTCAGAAGTACTTGTCTCCAAAATTCCTGTAGGTTTGCATGAAAGTTTATAAGGTTAAAAAAGAGCAGGAAGATCAACCCAGGAAAGAGCAGATCTAACTTCCTCTCCTGGCCTGAAGGAAATTTGCATGCCTCAAACAACTTTGCAAACTGGAAACAAAATATTTCCTCCTATGGCAAGAGGAGTCCACCTAGAGATTGTCTTCATCATTTTGTAAAGATGACATAATCTGGAGTTTTAAAATGCCTGAAGGAGAGAGTGATTTTTTTTCCTTCATCCTTATCTGGAGTTAACCCTACTTCGTAACTAATCTTTCTTTTCCAATGAACTATATCTCAAAAATATAGATAACCACTATCTGGTTTGTTTAAAAACACATACACATACATATATGTTTGCCTTCCTAGGGCTGAGAAATAGTCACTGACCTAAAGTCACCCACAGTCTAAGGTGGGACTATAATTCACTGTCACCTTGTATTGAACAAATATAAAAAAAGGTGGGAGAAAATTTGTATTAATTTGACCTTTGACTTTTTTCTTTTGTGGCTCTCTTTCCAAACATTTTCATTCAGTGACCCTGAATTGTAATATTTGGTGGGGGGGACATTGTATCTGTCTTATTCAGAGCAGGATACAGGATAGTGGAAGCATTGCTACCTACCAAATTCTTTCCTAAATATGTTTAAGATAAAGAAAATGATCAATTAATTTTGCCCCTGCCTATCTTATCAAATTCATCTGACTAAATTGTTTTAATTGCTGTTGTTGAGAAATCACACAGTTTGGACTCCAAACAGTAGTTCCATTCAAACCCCATACAGATTTTGGTTGGATACAGTTATTCCAGATTATTTTGTCTGTGTGTTATGTGTGTGTGATCTATCTTCCGAAGTGCACAAAATGTTAATGAATTTTTCTCAAAGTTCTACTTAGTGTAGAGTAAACAACTACTCTTACTTCAAGTCTGAATTATGAAACCTGTAATGAAGTAATAACGATAAATGCGGTACTTGGGTTTACAAAGGTTTCAATCATAGAAGGAAAATCAGCAATATTAAAACAATTTAAAGATTCTTTGTATTTAAGCTGATGTTTTAAAAAGTAATGGAAAATATTAAGCTTCACCCTATGTGTGATTATAGACATGCACTTAAATATTTATGCAATCAAGGAAATATCAATTGAGATTAAACTCTTTTTCAAAAATGCACTGGGAAAGAAATGCACACACGCATATGTACATGTTCAGATGCACACACTCTTCAATTCAGCAAGATATATGGGCCATTTCTCGACAATATGTTTTCTGCCGAGTAGATGGGTAGGTGCCACTCACTGGTTCCAGTACAACCTCGGCTCCTTGAGCTACACAGCATTTCCTTAGAACAGAGGTGACGTTTTCTCAGCCCTCAGAGAGCCATCTTTTATTAGCAGGTTACTTTTCCCCCCCAATGCTACGTGTACAATGTGTCTGGATTGTCCCACAAGCATTGTTTCTCAATTATCACATAACATCTGAGCGCCTGGTTTTGACATCCCAAGAGAAGGAACACCAGTGGGTTTTTTTGTGGATTTTAAGCATCATCATACTGATATGTGGTTGTTGCTTTTCAAAGTGGATCATTTTCCACCTCTAGCTCTCAAGTGCCCGCCTCAATGGCGGTATTCTGTTGTATGGTCTTTTGGGCTTCTTAAATGTTATACAGTGGAACCTCGCAAGACGAGCAAGATTTTTTTATAAAATTCATTCTGCTAGACGAGCAGCAACTCGCAAGACGAGTAAGCTTCGCGTCATAACTTACACGTCATCAGTCAGCACGCTCTGTATTTCCCGTTCAGGCAGCAACTGTGTGAGCACGTTCTGCCGTTGCTGCCACATAGTTTTCTCCATGACCGTTCAGGCAGCAGCTGCACAAGAGTTCTGGCGATGCTGCCACGTGCAGTTTACTCCATTCCTGTCTGTGGGCTATATTGTGAGACGTTGCTGAGGGAAAAGGGAAAAGGCCCTGTTGCCTCAAGTGGCGGCGGCAGCGGATCCTCTGAGCCAGCAGGGGGCGCCGGACAGCAGCCAGCCTAGCAGCAGCCGAGGCCAGAAGCTGCCTCAAAGCAGATCCATGAGTGCTGGTTCGTTTGCTCTATTTCTGCTTTATATTGCGTGTTAATCATGGTGACTTGTTTCAGATGTTAGGGACAATCCTTTCTCCGTAAAATTCTGTTGAAAATGATTTTTTGGTGAATATTTTTGGGGGCGTGGAACAGATCATCCGATTTTCGATTGTTTTCAATGGGAAACCTCGTTTCGCTTTAAGAGCATTTCGCACTAAGAGCGTTCTTCCGGAACGGATCAGTCTCGTCTTGTGAGGCACCACTGTCCCAAGGAACAACAGCGGAAGAGAACTATCACCTTCTTATGAGCTTTGTAAGCATGTAAAACTTCATATAACTGCAACATTGTATGAACAGAGTGGAGGGAATATAAACCGTTTTTGGTTTAGATATGATAGAACTATGTTTATTTCCTTTACTAAAGGGATAATTAACCTTTCTCGCCAATAATTTTCTGTACTAATTGTCTCCTTTTGATTTTTTTAAATCTAGCTGTCCATCAGTTCATCAGTTTTTTTTAAATCTAGCTGTCCATCAGTTTTCCCATACTTTTTTCCTTCAAATTTTCTTAGAATTCTATCCCAATTTCCTTATGAAACTATAAAGTGATATCTTAAGGGGGTCCAAAATTGGAAATCATTATACTTTCATTATGGCAGAGGCATAAAGTGTCTATTTAGCTTATTTTCATAAAAGTGAAAAATCCTTTGCACCTGGAAGTCTTGACCCAGTTTGAGAATCCCTACATCAAGTTCAAAGGCTTACAAATTGCATACTTTATTCTACATTACGTGAGTGGAAAATATCGTTTAAAATCTCATAACCACCACCACAAAACAATTGACTAAGTTTTATATTTGACTTCTGTTCCTGTATGTATATGCAGTTTCTCCTGCTTGCCATTTCATTTGAATATTATCAGATATAACTGTTGAGGATTACGAAACAATATACAGAGGTGTTTTTTCTTCTTCCTTGTATCATGGATCTTTGGTTCTAATATATACAGTATATATTATACTGCAGCTCTCCACAATCAGGGTTTTGTTAACAAAGTTACTATGTGATCAAGATTAGCCAGTCCCATCTTAAGCCATTACTTTAACCCCATCTTCCCCTGGAATTCTGCGGATATATTAGGACTGTATCTCCCAAAAATGTCTAGCCACGTTAAGAGCTAGAAAATACAAGGAAAGTCCTAACAGATCTAAAGAATTCATAACAAGGAAATATCATTTTAAACCGCAAACCTTGAATAGTTAGACAGGGAAATGGAAATATAAAGCAAGACAAAATAAAAAATTAAAAAATTACAAAGGCAAGGAACTGGCTATGAAGTCAATGCCAATACGAAGTCCATTCATATTCTTCTGTAGACAAATAAAAGCTAGATAATAAAAGCTAGATAAATAAAAGCTAGGTAATAGATTGTTTTCAATTAGTGATTGAATCTATGATGGAAGACACCCTTCTAAATCACATAGATTACTAAGTAATAGTGGGATTGTTCTTGTTCTTCTGGTGAGATGTATTTTTTCATGTACAAATAATAAAACAAAATATAGAAACATGATGGTAATTTTATACTTGTAAGATAAAGTAGCAGATGCTGTTTGTCTTACCATGAAAAGTAATGCAGGCATCCATAATGGAATAAAACGCCATTTTTTCTTTCATCTTTTTTTCCTTATCTTCTCCCTTATCTTTTCTGTTCCTATGTTCAATCTCTTTCCTGAACCTAATTTATCTCTAATTTTCACTACAAATATAGCTGAATTTCATGTGAACAATGTTTTCAAATTTATTTACATTTATTACTGTGATAAATGCTTGCCAACAGCTGTTTGTTCTGCTAATTTTACCAAAGCAATTTATGAGGGTGGTTAAGCATTGATCATTTGGAAATCTATTAGTCATCATCTGCCCTTTGAGTTTCTTCAAGTAGAAGCAATTAAGGAAGAAAAAATAATTCAGAAGCATGTTAGAAACAACTAAAATAGGCTCAGTAGATCTCCAAAGAAAACAAAGTACAATTATTGTGGATTAAATAAGAAGCTACTGTATTTTTTTTCTATTAGAATAGCTGTAGTTCCCATGGTAGAAATATATTGAATAGAAAATGTTTACAGTAATACATCTCATTTAAATGGCATTTACATGTGATTATAAACAATGTATGACCAGACAGCTATCTCTTGGTAAATTCAAATACAATTTCTGTCCAGCAGATCAACGGAGCCAGGTATCAGTTATGGAAATTCAACCCTCAGCTGCTGAAATAGCTGTTCCCAAGTCCTCCAGGAGGAATTAGCTCATTGGTAGAGCACACTGATGCAATACACTTTGTAAGCAAGTAAGGCCCCTATATTTATAGAAGATAACTGCCTGACAAAAATCCTAATGTGTATTTTAGGTAAAATCTGCATATATTGTTCATGCCAAGTATATTTCCTGGATAGTACAAGTACACATAAATGATCTGAGTCCTTAGATTAGTTATTGGGGACTGTTGCTAGACAGACAAATACAATAGAGCTAAAAATACTTATTTTTTGGAAAGGAACTATTTTAGGACCCTGTTTCTTATTAGAAAAGAAGTTAAACCTATCCTGTTGGCTCCATCAATCTGGTGACAAATTCATTTGAATTCAATTAAAAGCTGTTGTCCAGTTAATCAGTCAACTGTCAACATTTATTGGCAATCTTGAGCATCCAAGACAACTATAATAAATTCAAAATAATAATTTCCCCTAAATCAGCCACATAAATGGCATTTTACAAATAATGGATGTGACACATCTCTATCTTATGCTTTCTATTTATTAGCAAATAAAAAATTGAAGTATGTAAAATGGAGGCAGAACTAAACAGAATGTACTGTATGTCATGTTTGACTTAGTAACAATAGAACAGTCTTTTAAATTTAGCATTTTCTATATGTTTGGGGACTGAAAATTGCAATCCCACAACAACTGGATAATGCCAGACTGGAATGGGATACAATTATTCCAAACACTTCATGAAAATAAATGACATAGAACCCACACAGTAAATTGGCTTTGAAAATAGCACATTTTTAAACAGCTCTCAGAGGGAATTCATCATGTGAGTTCTGTATGCTCTGGACAGGTATACAGCAGTTTAGCAGAAGCAGTGACTGGAGTTTTAATTAAAATACACAACTATCAAGAAACCCAGACATTTTAAGAATGAAATAATGTCTTTTCAACCATGTACAGAATGCAACATAGTTTCCTTTCTAAATCATTAGGTAAAATAACTGACCTTCAAAGGGACTACATTTATGCTTCCGATGAAATAGGAGACATAAAGTAATCTCCCACCCTCATTTTCTAATCATACTTCTATTTTTGTGTTGGCAGCCTGATTATTGTTCCAATAATTTTATTAAATTTTACAAAACTTACACACAAAAAACAACATAAACTAACAATTAAGAGATAACTAGTGAACAAAGAATAAGGATAGAAGTGAAAAAAGATATAAAGAAAAAGAAAGACAAAAATATATACAAAAAAATAACTTCCAATTTCTTTTTCCAGATATAGGGAGCATTTACATTCAACTCATCGTTTAAAACTGTGATAAAAAAAACATTTTCCCCAGAGGGAAAAAAAAAGGAAAAGAACCCCCATTTTTTTCCATTCAAATTTTAAGAATTATCGAATCCCTATATCAGAATTTTATTTTTTTCTGTCTCTTGCAAAAAGTCCACAAAGGGCTTCCAAATGTCGATGAATTTCTTCAATGATTTCTCTCTCACAAGGGCTGTTAATTTAGCCATCGTTGCCAGTTCTGTCATCTTAACCAGGCAGTCCTCTATTGGAGATATTGTAGGATCTCTAGGGCATATAGAGGTCATGCTGTTGTTAACATGTTTAACAAGTTTATCACCATATGATTTTTCCAAAGTTTTATACATAAACCCAAACAGAAAGGTTTCTAGTCTAAATAGCATATTAATTTTCAAGTTCTTTTGCAGATCTGTGAAAGGTTGCAGAAGACAGCCCGATTATTAACAGATTACTTTAAAAAAATCTTCAGCTTCTGATGCTAAAATTGCTGTGGGCTTTTTGAGGGCTTACAGAGTTCAGAAGCAGTATTGGATCTGCTTATGCAAACCAAATACAAACTGAACTTTAAAAAAGCAAACTCCACCAATCATTGAAAGCTCATTACATATCAACATCTTGCAGAAATACTGTATATAGTAGTGTGAATTAATTAGTAGTACCTAGCATCCTCACAGTAATGTAACATAAGCCAAATGATGTAATTAAAACCTGATTAAATGTTATGTTCCAATTAAACATTCTCTGAACTAAATTCAGAAGTTATCTTCTAATATAGCATCTAACCAAATTTTATTATATATTCATACAGTTAAACTACTATATGCTTGGTAAGCTTTAGAAGTTTGCACTACATCTTCTCAAAGTGGCTCCCTCCCTGTGGATCATCATTCCCCCAGAGGTAAGATTGGTTCCCACCTTGTAACATTTCCGAAAGACCCTGTAAACATGATTCTGTCAGCAGGTTCGGAGCCTCTAGTTGATACAGAGTCAACCAGGTGGCTTGTCTGATTGTATTTATCATCCCCAGGACTAGGGTTTGTGGGTTTTAAATTGTTTTTATTGCTATACATCAACCAGAATCACCATGTATGAGTTGGCAGCTATATAAATTTGTTTAATAAATAAGTAAAAATTTTTTGTGTCCTGTTGATCGTGAACTTTAAGGTGCATTAAAGTTTAGATTTTGCTGGTTGTAAGGGGGTGCAGTGACCAAGTAGTTAAGATGCTAGGCTTGTCAGCAGCTCTAGTTTGAGACGCAAGTGTCAGGTAACAAGGTGAGCACCCCTTCTCTGGCTAGCTCCTGCCAACCTAGCAGGTCGAAAGCATGTAAGATAAAACAGGTACCACCTTTGGTGGGAAAGGTAACAGTGCTCCTTACACCTTGGCGTGTGCTCATGCCAGCCACAGAAGCATCTTCGGAGGAGGCTGGCTCCATCAGCTGTGAATTTATTGAAATAAAGAACGTCTCCCATAGCTTGTACATCTAATAGCGTATTCATCCTCTCACCCCAAGACGGGGATTTCCTGAATCATTGAAAGAACCCTAATTAGACCTTAGATGCACTCGTGCCTCTTTTTTTCAGTTATTTCATCCTGCCATTTTATCAGTTTCAAACAGCTTGAAGAGGCAGTTTACACCAATCGGTCGACGGCCAGGCTAAGTAAGGCTCCCAAGCGAACTAATCTTGTGGGGTTCGGGTAGCGGGACGAATCAGACGAATCTCCTCATGGGGCTGCTAAATCCTAAAATCACGCCTCTAATTCCTAGGAAATCACTTTAAGAAAACACGAACGGGCTTAAGTCTCATTTGCGAAATGTACGACTATAATTTGCAATGTTTGTCGTTCAGCAGGACTTAGAAGCGGCCGAAAAGGGCGATGCTCGAACAGAGGCCGCAGCAGCGTTTCTGGCAATCTCCTCCCCACGTTCGGGAGCTACGAGAGGCTGACCCGAAGGCCTGGACAACGTGGAAGATGGTAGGAAGGCGCCCCTTGGCTTCGGCAGTCACACCTGAAGGCAGCCAGCTCCCCACCCTGAGCAGCCCCAAAAGGAAGAACCAGCCGCCCCGCAGCCCACCTGATTCGTTCCGCTACCCGAACCCCGCAAGAAGCAACCTTCCAACGGCCGCCCCGCTTCCCACTGAAATCTCGCGCGATGCCTTGAGTGCGGGATCTCGCGCTTCTCCGCCTTCTCGCGAGAGGCAGCACTCTGGCCGTCGCCAGGGCTGCCTCCGGGAGGCTCCGGGATCCGGCGGAGCCTCCGCGGGCCGGCGCCGGCCTCCTTGTTCCCGACGGTCCTTGCCGCGGTTGGCAGGGGAGGACGCTTCCTGCCGGATTGTTACCGCTCAAGCTTGGTTGTCTGAATGAGGTCTGACCTCTGACTGTAAGCACACCCAGGAGAAGAGAGACGCGCGCGTCGGCTCGTAGCGAGAGCAGGGCTGTTGAGCGATGTTCGCTCCGTTAGCAAGCTTGGCGCAAAGGCCGGAGGCGCCGGACACGTAACGGGTTGCGGGACAGACGTGTGGTGGGAAGCTTTGCGCCTAGGTGGTGGCGTTTGGACGATGGAGGATGCTTCTCCCTTTCGGGCTTTGTCTTCCAAGGCATTACAGCGCTTGTAACGCATTCGTTCTCTGACAGCGGAGCTTTGTCGGTGTTTTCCAATTGTACAGTGTTACTTGGGAACGAGGGGAGGTTTTTTCTGTCAGGGGCAGCGCCTCAGTTGTAATTTGGCTTGTTTTGGCTGCTGTTCAGAACTGGAGATTGAAATTGCCGTTCGTAAGAACAACGTTAATCCTGGAGCTGAATTGTTCACTTTACTGTAAGCCTCAGTAACGATTTTAAAAACCCCTCCGACTGCTCTGGAAGAAGCTGCGCGTCTGTGGCGCAGCTGTCATTCTCAGGGGACAGAATGAAGGCTTCAGTAGCAGATGTAGCAGCTGCCGCTCCCACCTGAACCCTCATTCTTGAGCCAGGATGAGGAACGTCTGAACGACTGAGGTCGCAAGAAGATGGAAATGTTGCACAGGCCCAAAGAAAAGACTACTTTGTCCAGTCTTCTCCCTTTTTCCTGTCTTTCCTTTCCTTTCCTCTTCTTTGTGAGGACTGTATACATTCTCCTGCCCACCTCACTTGGGAGCATTCCTCCAGTACCATATTGTTGCGTCTCACACAACATGATTGTTGAAGGCTGGATTGTTTTGTTGCTTCAATCCATTTTATTTTAGTGTTAGTAAACATATTAAGTCTTTTTACATCTGGATACAATCAAAAACTATTCTCAGTGATTAAATACCTTACAATTCTATCTCATACTCTCATTTCGTATAACTTAAAAGACATGGAATTTAATACAGCTCTCTGTTTGAAAAGTCTTATAACAGTGCAGAAGCCATTTGATCATTATCCTCTTTCAAGAATATCCTGGAACATAGCATTAAGGTACTAGAAATAGAACATTAGCTGTAATTTTAAAAAAGAATTCCTTCTTTGCCTTTTAATAAGGACATCAGATAAATGAACTTGTTCCTTTCTGTGTGCTTTGGTTGCTTTGATCTCTTTGAAGGGTGAAGATAATAACTTGTAAATAATATATTTTCATCCTTTCATTTCATTTTTTATAACCTTCATTCAGTCTCTTTATGCATTATAGTTCACATTTTATGAGAAAGTTACTTTCTGTTTCTTTGACCTTGTCTTGTAGATGGGAACGGGGGAAGAAGCCCAAATCCCTGCAGGACAGTCATTGCTTATGATGAATCTAAGAAAAAAAAAGGTAGGATTATTTCATAATCTGAGGTATTATCAGGACTATACTAGCCCAACCATTTCTAGGAAAAAAGGCCAGTGTCCTGCATGGATTGTTTTCAGGTTCTCCTCCTTATTGTCAAATTTGAGAGAACCAGGATTTAAACAAGAGTCTCACAAAGGAAAAGGATAGTGTAAAATCGCAACAAAGTTTAAAAAACAGGCATCTGGACTGGATTTTTCTCAAGTAGAAGAGGCTTTGAGAAAGCCTTTTGGATAAAAGGTGAAACGTCTTCTACTTGAGAAAAATCCAGTCCAGATGCCTGTTTTTTAAA
>JANHZU010001991.1:194711-212770 GCA_032468055.1 Acrochordus granulatus
TTTTTGGGGGCGTGGAACGGATTATCTGACTTTCCATTGTTTCCTATGGGAAACTGCGTTTCTCTTTACGAGCATTTGTGCTAAAAGCGTTCTTCCAGAACAGATTAATCTCATCTTGTGAGGCACCACTGTAGTTTGTGTTGTCCTCTGAAAGTTTCGAAGTGATTTAAGACAGATTTAAGCCTTTTTATGCAATTAATGTGTTGCTTGGTAGATAAAAATTGTGCATTTTGCATTCTATTCAGGATCACATTCTTATTCTCTGTTTGAATTTACAGCTCAGGGTTAATCTGGTTTTCTTAAAGTGTAATATTTTATATGTAAGACAGTGTGCTGTATACAATAAATATGTAATGGAATATAATCTGGATTCCGAGAAGGGAGGGGCTGCATTCCAAAGGACCAAGAGACAGCGGAAGTTTAAATAGTTTGGCTGGGAGAAAGTTCTCAGAACTTCTCAGAGTATATTTTTAATGAACCAAGAAGTTTGCTTTAGTTTGGCAAATTTTCTGTCTATAAGTGAGGAACAATAAAGGAAACGGTTTTGAAGTAATTCAGCATGTCTTTCTTGGTTTTTGGAACACGATACCATGATTGGAGCCAGAACATTCATTTAATCCTCCTAAATCAGGACATATTGTGGAACCTCAGTCCATAATTCCTGCCTTAGAGGGCAAGGAGCCCCATCTTTTTCCTAATTGGTAATTGAGATAACAGCTTCTTTCTAATTTGGAGATTGTATCACAGCTAACGAACTCCTAACTTCCTCTCCTATTCGAAACTAAAAAGAAGGGCTATCTTCGCCATTTTCAACTTTAGGAGTTACTTACTTCTGGCTCTGAGGGGGGCACTGAAGAGTTCCATGTTGACAGTCCAAATGCCTCAGCTGGTCCCTTTAATTCCAAAGGTGGAAATAAGAGGATCTTCATGTATGTAAGTGCAGCAAAAAAATGGAGACAAAATGTTCCATTGAATCTGTTCACTAAATTTACTTACTTCTGACATACTCCCAATGGGTTTAATAGGATTTAGATGCAATTTTATGACCACCTAGTATTAGCTTCATAACAATTACATAGAGGATTATGTGTGCATATATCAGAAGAGAGCATTAAAACAAATGTCTATTATGTGAAGTGGGAAGAAGTCACACCTATTTCAGCCACTGTTGTTTTTAAACAAAGAAGAAAAATCGTATTGAAACAAAAATTGAAGATCTGTTGTCAATTTGGGCAATGTACAAATTGGGCTGGGAAACTATGAGTTGCCTTGATCCAGATAAAGTGCACAATTGTGAAAATACTGACTACTCATGTATATTTTACGTGGTGGGTTTTTCCTTAAGTATTCTGCTCAAGCAAAAAGCATTTCAGTTTGTAGTGTACATTTTGAATTAATTTAATGTTTCTGTCTTTACAGTCAAACACATTAGATAATATTGCCTACATAATGCCTGGACTCTGACAGAAAAGAGAATGTGGAAAGTAATCTATTACCATGCAGTTGGTCTGTGTATATGTATGTATTGCATTCTTCAAGTCTCAACCTACAGAATTTTAAAGTTTCTTGTCAATAACTATTTAACTTGATTTTATGAAAAGTCCTGAACTTAATTTGCAAGAATTGAAGGATGTTTTCTTAAGTCTGTGTGTGTTTCTGTATAACTAGAGTTTAATCATTTTTTATATATTAGCCTTAATATGGAAAGAAAAATATGAAATTATTTTAATTAGAAATATCAAGCAAGTTTGGGGCACATAAGATACATGGACCCAGCACCACTGAGATTTTAGATACAAAATAATACTTCTCTCAGTGGAGTAAGTTGAATGGAGAAGAAATAATGTGCATGTTGTTAAAAATAAGGCTGGGAAAAATGTTTTTGTCTTATCACTAAAAACTGTTCTGACATTAGGACTTCTTATTAAATGTTGGGTTTGTTGATTGGCAGGCCTACATATAAATTTGGAGTGAATGAAATCAACTCATTAAAATGGCTACTTCATTAATGTGACTGCTTAAAGCAGCTATATTTTTCTACAGACACAATTGCTTTAATAAGTAGCAGAGAGGTGCTAATTCATATTCATTCAAGTTTTGAAGCAATTCTTCCAAATCATTTTCAAAGCATGTATAGCACTAATAATTAACATATAAACATGTAGTATTTCACACAATTCTCAGATTATGAGAGAAAAGAGGATCCCTACCCCAGAATTCCCAGCTCCAAGTTCTTCACATTTAGATCGTGATTTTTGAAACAGTAGCCAAAAGTACTGTCATAAAAAGTACAAGGGTTCCCCCAATTATTTGTTGGTGCAAATTGGGTGGGGTATAAATTTAATAAATAATTACTATTAGTCAAATTCCAGTTTAGCATTCTTATTACCAGCAATAAACTAGTTTTTTTCTCTTGTGGTGCTAATATTCATTTAGAGGCAGTTAGATGATATTTAAGGACTTAATAGGAGAAAGAGAAATCCAATATCCCAGCACAGGTTTTAGTGCTGTGAATCTGTTCTTCTCTGGGAAAGCACTTTTGTACTCCATAGGATTAAGTATGGCATTCTTAATATAGGTATTTACATTTTCCTCTATGTGTTTTTTTATATAGCTGTAATTAAAATGCAAAAAATTCCTTCCGTTAATATTGTTCAGAAAACATGTATTGATTTTGTACACCTTTGACAAAATTGAACTTTCAGGTGTTGATTCAAAAGGTTTTGAATTTTAAAAAAATATTCAAATGGAAATAGGAATATAGGTAGTCCTCAATTTATGACCATTCATTTAGCAACTGTTCAGTTATAACAGTATTGAAAAAGACTTATAACCAGTCCTTGCACTTATGATTGTCACAATGATCCCATGATCATGTGATTGCAATCTAGGCACTTGGTAACTGGCATGTGTTTATGATGGTTGCAGCATCCCAGGGTAATGTGGTTGCCATTTGTGACCTTCCCAGCTTCTAATAAGCAAAGTCAATGGGGGAAGCTAAATTCACTTAGCAACCATCTGATTTGCTTAGCAACCATGGCAAAAGGATTGTAAAATTGGGTGTGTTTACCTGATGACTCACTTAACTAACAAATCACTTACTGATGGAAGTTCCGATCCAATTGTGATTATAAATCAATGACTATCTGTAGTGAGGTTGAGGAAATGGATGAAACAAATCTCAAAATGCTATATTGTTTGTCATGAACCTTTTATCACACAGGATTTAAAAAAACTTAAACCAAGAGAAAGTGGGATAATTCTGAGTCCAAGATTAAATATAGTTTCCTAGACTTCTACAATGGATATTTTTCATATTGGTAAGGTATTAAATTGGTTTCCATCAATTCACTTTATACTTCCTCTAAATAGTGAAGTTCCCCTCACCCATTCCTATCCCCTTGTTAAATGTGAAGGCTAAAGTACTAAATGTGGGGGGCTAATGACTTGAGTTTTTCAAAAGTTACTCAGATCTGATGTTATTTGAATAGTGCTACAATCAGTATAAGAGCTAATTGATGTAGTAGTTAATGCGTCAGGCTAATAAAACCAAGAAACCATGGAAGCTAGCTGGGTAACTCTTGGCCAGTCACTTTCTCACAGCCCTAGGAAGCAGGCCATGGCAAACCACTTCTAAAAATCTTGTCAAGAAAACTGATAGGGACTTGTATATGCTGTCATCAGGAGTCACTGACTCAAAGGTGAATGCACACACAAGCAGTATATGAGCAATGAAGAATATCCATCTTTAGATCTGGACATTTAGCAGAATCATTGAGTTGCATTTACTGTTGTGTCCTGCTTTGGAAAGTTCTGTGAAGTTTTCAGTCACTAAGTGGAAAGACATTAAATTGGGAGTCTGATAGCACCTTTTCCAATTAAGAAATTTTTATTAAAAGACATAATCTGATACTTCACATCTGACTAAATAAGCTTTTGCTTACAGGTTTATGCCTTTTAATACAAATTGTTAGTTGATGCTATCAGACACCTGAGTTGTTGACAGCCTAGGCTAACCTAGTGGAAAAAAAAGGTTTTTGTTGATGCCCTCCTGTCCTGTACTATCCCACCAACAGATATATCCAAATTTGTACAAGCTTGAAAAAATCCTTCAGAACAACACAGAAGGTGAGCGTGGGAGAGTCGGAAATAATTACCTTCTTCCAGTGGATCAGATAAGCTTCTGTCAGTTAAAGGCTTTAATTCATACTGAGACATAATATTTGGCTAAGTTTTCAACATCCTGGATTAAACACAAGATCTGTTTCACATTTGCTACTTGCATTATGGCAGACTTGATGTTTTTAAGCATATAAATGTTCTTAATGTAACTTTATTTAAAATTTGTACACATTTGTATGATACATATTTTGTCATATTTAATAGTGAAGGGTTTTGAACCTCAATGCTTTTGTTTTTTATACATTTGTTAGTTTCTGCATTTAACCTTCTTGCTATTGTACATAAACTTTTTATACCTGGAAATTTCATTTGGATTCATTTCATATTTCTATTTGCTCCTGGTAATTCATGTCCAGATTTTTCAATATCAGAAAATTATCTATCCCTTTGCCATCAGTCTGACACTATCCTTGTATGATAATCACCTATATATATATATGCCTCTGTAGAACTCTGTATTCCATCTTTTTATTTAGCCTCAATATTCAATATATAGTTCAAATTCAATCATTGTGTCTGTCAGGAATAGTTGTTATAAACTGTTCAGCTGTAAATGAGTTTATTGGTAATTTTCATGTGAAATTTGTGGGTCAGTCTGCAGATATTTATAACAATCTGGGCTCTGAAGTGGATAAGCACAGTGTTTAAAGTTTCAAAATTTTAGCCTATATAGTTTGTATATAGTAGATATTCTTAACGTTGCTTTTGAGATGACCTTGAAGATGGTTTTAAAATGGAAAGTTTTGTCCCCATATGCATCAGCATCTCAAGCAAATTGTTGCTATTAAAGTTATTAGCAAGAAAGGTGCTTTGTTTTTGGTGTTATTTCCTATTTCCACATTAAATAAAATCTACACAATAAAATAATGAAAAAATAGTACTGGACTCATGATGCAAAATACTTTGGAATCCTTAGTATTCCAAAATAGTTGCAGTATTTAAAATTACTTCTTCAAATGGGTGTTTCGTGCATCTGTACATATAAGTTGTCCTTTTCTGATAAGGAATTCAAGCAACTCTGTAACTCCAGGATTCCAAAGCAGAGTTAATATGCACAAACAGTTTGGGGCTACAGCTGTACTTTTTAAAGCTGCAGCCCATTTATATGGATAATCTATCTCTATTAGGATGGGAATCCAAAAGTGTTCTAGATATATTTTACCGAGTCTACCCAACATTCTCTCCTGCATTGACTTGATATTTCTACATCCAAATACTTGAAAGAGTATTTACGCCCTTAGGGTTTCGATGGGAAAAGCAGCAGAAAAAGAGTTTGACAACTTAAGACACCTAGAATCGCCTCAACGTGGCTACTGAGAAAAACGAAAGGCCTCAAGAACGGCAGCAACCCTTCACCGGGCTTTGATTACCGAGAGCGAGACGGGCTCTGCCCGTTCACGCGGCCTCCTCCCGAGCAGGCCCTCCGCGGCAGCTACCGAGGCAGAGGGCGCTTGGGTCCCTTTTGCGACCCATTGTGGCATCATCCGATTGTCGCCGCCTGCGGCCTTCAGGTAACAAGCCTTTCTCTACAGCGAGAGCCGTGTAAACGACAGCGCCCCCGGGCGTACTTGCAAAGAAATGCCTCCTCCGAAATTAGGGGAGCACGTTGCCGCCGAAGCGGCTTAAGAGCGGACCGTGCCTGCGTCCCGCCTGCCGGTTTCCTTCGTCAGAGTCGCACGTTAAATCCCGCTCGCAGAGGGGGCGCTTTCATTACGGGATGCGTTGCGAGCGCGAAGAACGAGACACGCCCCCGCGCAGCTCAGGGCGGACACGTGACCTATTCGCGGCCCTGTCAGCTGATCTCTGCCAAGCCGTGGCGCTCGTCTAGGGGGTGATGGAGTTTCTTCTCGGCAATCCGTTCAGCTCTCCGGTCGGGCAGCGCATTGGTAAGTTGCGGCCTGCCTCTCGCACTGCGCTTCCTCCACCCGCCCCTGCCGCCCGAGTTCGGCCGTTCGCGTGACTGCAGTTTTAAACTCCAGATTTTATCTCAAGTCAATGTCTACCGCGGGCAGGCGGAGTTTACGGATCACGGAGGCGGGCTTTAGATTTTTTTCCGGCCGATGGGGATACGAGATTCTTCTGACGGACATTTTATGCTGCTCAATGGAGTATGATCCAGGAGGCGGGTTCTTGGGGTAGGCCTTGTAAGCCAATCCTGTCGCGGTGATAGGAGCCGCGGTGGGGGGGATATCGAAGAAGGAATAAAGTTTGTTTATTTAAAGGGGACGCGCCCTCTGGCGCGAGCCTCACGCCCACGAGAAGGCTCTTCGCTGCTGGCGGTCTTCCAAAGTGGGCTGTTTGCGAACAGTTGAGGGTAATTTAAAAAAGGCCTTCGGTGCCTGTCCCTCAGTTGCTTACGAGGCTGAGGGAACAGCTTACGTCGCAAAAGCTCTTTGAGAGGGCGGAGGCTTGCTCGCTCGCTTCCTCTGGTCTCTCCTGGGCGTGTGGGACTTGCAGTCTGACTCACGGGAGTGGCACGAGTTGGGGAACAATGGAAGTGGTTGGCTGATGGGGGCACCTAACAAGGGCCGGTCTGGGTGTCCTGAGGAGAGACGAATATGTTTCTAGAAGAGACAGCGTTTAAGTCATTGGTGAGGAGCTGCAACCCTCACAGCTGTTGCTGAATTGCATCTTGAAGCATTGCTCATCTTTGGCCTTAAAAGCTGGGGCTTCTGGGAATGGTAGGTTACAACACTTGAGAAATGTCTTCAGCTGAAGAATTCCCAAAATTAAAAATTGTGAGCCAGTTGTGCATTCTTTCGTCCTTGGCTGTGCTCACACGGCAGCAATACTGGATAGCGAGATTTAACCTGCGATAAAATTCCACATAGGTCCCTTGATAGTATTCTTCCATGCCTTGAAGAACCTTTGCAAGGCAACTAAATCCAGGAATCTGTTTTTTTTTTCTTTTTTTAATGGATATGGGCTAAAGTAAACAATTTAAGGATACGAGGATGGGTTTCAGCAGTGGACCTTGTAAATGCCCAAGAATGCCTATTGATAACCGTGGGTAAGAAGACAAAGGTATTGTTTCCTAAATCCATCGTTCTATATCTGCAGGAAGCATGCTGTAGGTGGTCTTTAAAGATGAAGGCATGACAAGAAGATTCACTTAACTGATCTTGAGGCTCTTAAATTAGATTTCATGGAAAGAGGATAGGTTGTCAGAGACAACAGATGTGTCCTTGTGTTATGTAGAGATACAGGCATATAGTTTTATAAGCAAAAAGCATACGACACAAGAATCATATTGTTATTCTACAGGCATATCTTTCCTTGTGGCATCATGATTTGGCCTGTTTCATTCACAAAAATACAATGTGATTTATTAAAATATATTTCAGTTTTAAATCTGAAGTAAATTAACTCTCCTATTAAGATCTTTCAAGCATTGCCTAAATTCATAGGAACATATATGCTGTTCATAATGCTGGGTGAAATCCAGGCTGTCATACTGTGATTAGATCCATTAAAATCAGCTGAATCTGAATAAGGTATAAATATATTCCATTGATTTCTGTGAGCTTGCTTCAGTGAATTCAACTTGACTTTCACTCAATATAATTATGTGATTAAAGTGAAATATAATTTAAAATCCATATTTTGAAATTTGCATAGACATTTGGTCAACACTGACTCTTAGGCTATGAAACAGAGATGAGCACCACCCCCTAGAGTCGGACATGACTGATGGGGAAACCTTTATCTTTACCTTTTTAATAGGTGTTAATAGCATTAATTGGTAAATCCCTTATTTGTCTTTGGTGAATAAAAAATAATATAGATAGTAGTTTCAGGTGATATCTGAGACCTTGGAAACCAAAATAATCTTAGTATTCTGTACATCTTAAAACGTTAGTGATGTAAGATAAATTGCCAGCAGCAATCTACATACATCTTGCTGAGTTTGCTGGTAAAAACTTGAGCAATACTCACACATTATCAGTTTGGAATGTCAAATTTATTGGCACATTTAGTTTTGTAGTCTTTTATTTTTAAGTTCCATTTAAAATTGTTGTCAGGTGTGACCTAGGCTGCTTTGTTTGTTTCATATAGAAGTTGTGGGACCTGGGTTTGGCTTCAGGGGGTGTCGATGGTTCTAATTACAGCTTCCAAATCTATCTAACATCTCAGTCTTTCATATCACTATTGATGGCCCTGTGTTTTAGAAAAGTTTCATCAAAGGAGTAACATTCAGATGTCTTTTTTTCTTCATTTCAAATGCAAAAACTTATGAAATATTATAACTCAAAATCCATTCCATGGATATATGAGAGAAAAGTTTATTTGAGAGGATGGAGCTGTTTTATGAGATCTTAGTCTAAAGAGGTATTCAATAGAATGCTAAGTCACAGCCATACATAAGGACAGTAGAATGAGTTAAAATCGGGCCAATTATTTTCATTTGCAGCATAATGCACATTCATAAGGAAATGGAAGAAGTTGCTAAGATAATAGCAGTTTCTGGCTGTCTCATATTTTGTGTTTGTCAGATTTGGAGAGAAAACAAGCTTGCCTTCCAGAGCTGTGGATGCTTCATCACTGGAGGTTTTCAAGAAAAGAATAGACAACATTTGTCCAAGATAATGTATGAGGACTCCTGCTTTGGACAGAGAGTTGAACTAGAAGACTTCCAATGTCCCTTCCTACCCTATGATTCCATGAATTACTACTTTCCAAATGTAGTAACTGAAATCAGCAAATATTGACCCTTTTGTCTTTAATCTAGTTAATAATGCAAGGGATAATAGAGAAAACACACTTTGGTGGGAGTGGGTTGGATAGGAGGGGTGTCTCTAGAAGCTATACTCACAATTCTCCTTTCAGAAAGGACAGTAATATATTAATATAGGACTCACAACTTTTAAATATAGTAAGATGTATTCTGCCAAGAATTGGAAGTGAAGTATGTTTTCTATCTTTTATATTTTCCATCAAAATTAGATATTACAAAAGAGCTTTCAGCAGGTAGCAGTACCTAGCTGACCATAGCTGTTCTCATGGGGTCAGATCTAATTTGTAGTTAGATGGGAGATCAAGAGAAAATTCCAGGGCTATAAGATAGACAGGAATATTGAAAAAAAAACAAGTTTACTGATAGTCTTATAGTCACCTGGAGTTCAGCATGATTTGGAAATTTTTTATTAAAAAAAGTATTTTAGGCTTTGCTCAATTATCTTAGTATCATAATAATTTAAAATAAGACTTTGTGTTAGTTTGTTCCCAGAGATTATGGGAGTGAACATTATATTCCCCGGCTTGATTAATTACTTCTGTCCTATTGTGCATTTCCTAGAAGTGAACATCTTCTGGCACTCAAGTATCCCCTAGACATTTATAGATTCCTGTTATAAGAAGCTCAGCCTAGATATTATATCTGTACAAATAATTCTGTTTGCCCTATTGGTCTATGTATATTCTCATTCATTCAAGTCATGATTTATAGCAAAATTGCAAAAACACTTGCAGAAAGGAAGGAATGGTAAGGAAATATGTATGCTTCTAAAAAGAGGGTGGGGATAGGACACAGGAAACACAAAAGATTCTCACAAAGCAAATTAAACAGGGTATTGGGTGTGTAATAAAGATTTAGAGAAAGATTGCCTTAGGTGTCAGCACAATAACATTTCAGAACCTCCTGAAAAGTTATTTTCTTACCATTCCTTCCTTTATTACATGGGATTGAGAAAGCCTTCTGAATAGAAGGTAAAACATTTTCCAATAACATCTTTTAATAAAACTCTAATTGCCTTTTTTAAGAAAGTTTGCAAAATGCTTTGCAATTGCTACAAATCATGACCTGGATTATTGTATACACAGACATGTGTTGCATACTTTTTTATAAAGTAAATATTTTGAGACCTTGTCAGATATAATGAATAGAGATTAGGCAAGGCAGAAGAAAAATCAAGTGGAGAAGAGTAATAGAATGACTACCTTTATTAATATAAAGTATAATTCTGAATGGGTAATTTTTCCTTAGAAAAAGAATGCCCAATATATAACTGACACAGCCAGTTCTATTACATAACTTGGCTGAATGTGTAGATCTATTTTTGACTGAAAAATTTATAACTCAGCGATAAATAAAATAGTTGCATTATTACATCATCTTTTAAGTATTTTAAATAATTAAGGATCTTGAACATCACAGTCTGACTAGTAACATGGATAGCCAGCACAGGTCTTTAGGTCAGGAGTTACGTTATCTCTGAAGAGTATTCAGTAACAGCTTTATTGTCATGTCTTCCATTACCTTCAATTTTCTTGATGAGTTTCAAGGGCAGGCTCACATCCAACACAATGCTGTAATCTAGATTGGAGGTTAACGGGAAATAAACCATTAGAGACAGGCCATTCCAGTCCAACCAAGCAGACTTGGTCAACTATAGGGCTAGTCACCAATGCCATGTGGGGCATGAGTGCAGAAAATAAAAATGACCTTTTAAACTTCAATTAAAAATATTGTAAAACAAAAAAATAAAAGTGGCCTCGATGGACCATTACTAAGACTACATGAATATAAACATTACTTAAGCCTTAAATGATGGAAGAGAGTTACACAAACCTTTCAGACATATCCCTTTAATTCACATTAATAGAAAAGAGAGGGGGAGAAGCACATTCAGATTTGCAAGATTCTGTTTTGATACCAATCTTAAAATACCAGTCTTAATAAAAGTAGCTTTAGGTACACATGGTGTCTGCTTCTTGGTTGGACTACCTTATAAGGCTGACAGTGAGTGATGGGAGAATAGGAATGCTGTATTTTTTCTTCCTTCAAGAACATTCTTCATCAGCCTTTTTAACCTGCAAGATATCCGGATCTCAGGGAATTCCTGCATAAAAATTTCTACAACTAGTAATGTGTGGTGCATGAAATTAAAAAAAAAAACTTTTTTTCTATCACAATCTCTCACGGAATCCTAGCAGTCTCTCATGGAATCCTAGAGTTCCATGGAAGAATTCCAGTTGAGAAAAAATTATCTAGAATCAGAAAGACCTACTCATTTCCTGAACCATGAATTTTCAGAATGCCTTTGTCTTGTTAGATTTCAGATATTGACCTTAATGCAGCACCTTATGTCTAGATACTGGTGCAATTACTGTATGTATTGTGAAATCAGGTAAAAGGTAAAGGTTTCCTCTTTCAGTTGTGTCCGACTCTAGGGAGTGGTGCTCATCTCTGTTTCACAGCTGAGGAGATATCCACAGATGCTTCTGTGCTAATGTGGCTGGCATGACTATACGCCGAAGCACATAGAACGCTGTTACCTTCCCACCGAAGGTGTTACCGATTTATCTATTTGCATTTTTACATGCTTTTGAACTGGATTGGCAGGACCTGGGGCAAGTAACAGGAGCTCACCCTATTACATGGCACTGGGTCTTGAACTTCCAGCCAGCAAGCCCAGCATCTTAACCACTAGGCCATCACGCCCCAATATTGCAAAATCCACTGACACCTCAATCTAATAAATTTAACCTTTGGAAGTGTCTTCAGACAACACTGGCTTTTTGGCTATGAAATGGAGATGAGCACCACTCTCTAGAGTCGGACATGACTTGAAGGGAAAAACCTTTACCTTTGGATGATAATGGAGGAATGCTTGGTAATAGCATATTTGTGATGCCCAGTCCCAACACCCCAATAACTTCTTCCAATGGCTTCTTATAAACATATTTTTACTACCTTAAGCAGATCAGTTAAAAAGTAGATTTCAGTCTTAAAGCTTCAAGAGACCTGGGACCAGAATGTTCATTTAGTGACTTGCCCAGAAAGATGCTTGGGTGTTTGTATCAGCTGCAGTGATGCTAATATTTTTTTTCTCTCATTGAAGTTAATGATCCAGTAAGCAGGAGCAAGCAAGAAAAAGATCTCCAGTACCGAACCCACTCTTATAATATCTAATATATTTTAACATCCTGGTTTCACAGTTTTGACTTAACAGTATTCATTTAAAAAACTGAGCCGCACTTGGAAATCCTAAAGGCTTTGGCAGCTTTTAAATGTTTCAGTTTGTTAGATTACTGGTGCTAGACTGTTACTACCACTTTATTGCAGAAAATCACCCAGGAAAAATCAGTGGCACTTCTAACTTGCTCTTTGGAATAAAATTCTTTTTCTTTCATTTTTCTGGTTTGTTGATTGCTTGTAAGTATTACTGTAGTAGTAGATAACTTGTACTCTTGGTTCTCCTTTTTCCCTTTAGTTAATTACTTGTTACCAGCTACTGATTTTAGTCTGGGCATCCTTTCTTTTCATCCTGGCAATATTCTTCTATCTGTTTGCCAGAGGCATTTGAGACTGCATTAATTTCAGGGTGTAGACACTAGCACTAAAAACTTGTTGCTCATCATCCTGACATTAGCAACATTGTGGAGAATTCAAGAACTGCTAACTAAAACAGAGCTCCATGAAATGAGGACAAAATCTGCCTACATTAAATGACTATTTATGTACATTTTTTTCTCTGAAGAATCTTGTAAATTAGAATTGTGCAGTGTTTGGTTCTAAAGTTGGCAAACATGTTTTAGATTCAGTTGTGGGCACTTTTGCTGCATATCTTTTTTACATGCCACTCTCATGGTAGCCACGTGAGCTCAGTAAAATATTGAGTTCAGGAGGTGATACAGAGTTGGTGGCAGAGCACAACTACATGTTGCCAACTTGTCACTGCTTCTCTAATACCTCTGAAATCAAGTGTTTTCCTGAGCCTGCATATCTCTGGAGATGATACCTCTTGAAATAGACAATTATAGAATAAACCAAAGTCCCCCATACACTGGGAGGGTCCAGAGTTAGAAGATCGGCAGCTAAATAAATGTTTTAAATAAATAAATAAGCAAGCCTGGATAAGCAATCAAGGAGAAACATATCAAAGGTTTTCAGCAACAAACCACATGATTAACCACATGACTAATGACTAGGATGGAAGAACACAGTCTTTATGTTAATTTGTGGTCAAGATTTAAATGTTTAAGATTTGGTTGCTGTTGTGAATATAATTGTTCTAATGTGCATTTTTTTGTTTATTTTCTTTTTGCTTTTCGCATTATCATTATAGTATTTGGATTTTTTTCCTTTGTTATACTTAAAACGGATTTTGAATGTTACCGCATGATTAAAGACTGTCGTAGCAAAATTCATAGTGTCATGGAAGTAGACAAAGGGATTACTAGGCACTGTAGTGGACTAGCTTGGTCCCTTGTGCATGTCCTAAGGAAAATAGGCCCTACATCTAGTGATTTTTTTCAAGAAATCTCAGTCCTTCAGCTGACCTTGTAAAGACCTGCTTAAGACAACACCAGTATTCTAAACAAACATGCTCAAAGCATGAATTATTGAAATTGTTCAGTTCTTAGCCAGGAAATTGCAATTCTCCAGTCCAGATGCCTGTTTTTTAAACTTTTTTGCCATGCAATTACCCTGGACGAGTGAGAGTCTTCACAGACAATTCTCCACAATAGTGGAGAAAAGTAAGAAACCTCCATGGCATCTCCTGTAATACCTTAAGTCAAAGTCAGTTTCTAGATTCAGCCTAGACATAAGAACAATTCACTGAGTTTTAGTCTCCAAGGCTTAGCAATAGACAACTACCTAGATCTACCAAAGGATTTGGCTTGCTTTTAATGTAGACTTGTAGCCATGACAGGGTTTTTCCTTCTTCCTAAAGGACCAATTCTTGTTGATGAAGTGGGGAGAGATTAAGTTCTAAGCTTTTCCATTGTGGGCTGGGACAAAGCTCAGTCCTCTCCCAACACCTGAAGAACATTTACATGAAGCCATTTGAGGAGAGTGCCCATATGCTAATGATCCCCAACTTTACAACTTGATCTCAGGTCAGGGTGACCAATGCTGCTGCATTGTCTGGAAACTGTTAAAGTATGAATGGGGAGGATATAAACCTAGGCTCAATCCAAGCAAAAAAAGACTTTGGGATCAGAAGCCATCAGATTCCATCTTAATTTTAGATGAGGTTATGCTTCTCTGTACTGAACTGCTTTACGATCTAAAAGGGTCCTTCGTGACTCACAACACCTGCTTGAGGAATAAGTGATAGCTTATCTACCAGTTGCAACCTTTCCTAGAGCAGAAGACCTTACTTAAAGCCATTTGTGCCTTGGTTCATTTGCTCTGTCACAACATCCTGTCCATGGTGCTGCTCTTGAAGATCATTAGGAAACTACAATTGGTCCAGAATGGAGTAGTCCAAAGACAGTAAACCTTCAATTTATGAACTTAATCCATTCCAGAAAGCTGTTTGTAAACTGAGTTGTTCATAACTTGAAAGTTTTTCCCATAGAAAGCAAAGTAAAGTAGATTAGTCCATTCCAGACCCCTAGAAAACTGTCTATGTAAAGTTGTATAAGTACATTCCTATTACTAAAATTATACTAAAACAACAGAGTTAAACCTTTTAAAGGACAAAAAAACTGAAATGAACTTAAATACCACTAAATAAACTGACAGAAATGAAAATTTAACTGTTATGTGCAGAGCTTTTGGGTGCAGTAGGCTGGGTAAGGAGAGGAGGGATGGAAGGATGCTAGAGTTTGACAGGTGAGTCACCTTCCATAAGAACTTCCTTTGATAGCCTCTTTCTGTTTCAGCATACAGCAAATTGTTGACTTGGCCATCCCATAATCTGAGGCCAGATCAGACACAAGCACCTCCATCATGTTTTGCAATAATTTCCTTTTTAAGCTCTACAGTAATTCACTGTTTCCCTTTCCTTTTCAGTGTAGCGCTATTTGCAATAGCTTTCTTGGGGGTCATGGTGGCTAAATCAAACAAAAAGAAATACCTGAAGAAGGAGAAGCTTGCACACTGCTCACATGCGACATCAGTGTTCATGGGCGTCACTTGGCATGTGATGTTGGCATTTATGGCATCACATGGCATGTGACATTGGCGTTCGTAAACTGGGTAAATGTTTGTAAGTTGAGACCAAATTTTTGGACAAAAATATTTGTAACCCAAATTGTTTATAGGTAGAAGAATAATTCAGATCCTATCAAAATCTGGTTCTTTTAGCAGGGCTTAGAAGTGGAAGTGTAGTGAGAATGTGTTTTAATTTATTTTTTCCTTGTTGCACTGTGTATATTATTAGTTGTAATGATTATTATTTTAAAATCAAATTATCTTATTGGATATATAAATCACTTAGACTTTTATATAAGCCTAGTAAACTAAATAGCTATTTTTTTGCTATTTCCACAGAGAAAGCTACTGATGGCTCCTTACAAAATGAAGATTGGGCTCTCAACATGGAAATCTGCGACATCATTAATGAGACAGAAGAAGGGTAATGAAATAAGTGCTGAATAAGGGAGTCATTAGAATAGTCATTATCTGGATATGTTCACTGATGATTTTGCATTAGCCTACAATATTATGCAAGCTTTATCTGAAATACTTGAAGGCACATTCAGTTCAGAAAAAGTGATTGTATATTAGGGAACAGTGATATAAAATATAACAGCTCAAACCTGGCTCTTGGGACACTTTTCAGAAATGCTCAAACGCTGTTTTTGTTATCAGCTGCCAAAAATACCATTACCATAGTCATAAGGATGTGCACAAGGGTAAAATCAATCTTATACTCTTTTCCTGACATCTGAAAAATAAAACTATTCTTAATTCTCTTCTTAATGTATTTTTCTTTAGTCCTCTTTATCATTCCATCTCTCTCTCTGTCCATTCCTTTGTTCTTTCCAAAGGATTTAATTCCCTCAAGACTGATGACTGAGATTTGAAAATCACAAATGATGAGTGCATTGTTTTGATTTTGTTTCTTTCCAGCTCTATTCTCAGGAATATGGATTCTGTAATAAAATCAGAGGTAGAACACAAAGCAAGATGTCAAGGGTCCGAGTCATCGTTTTTTGCTTAAATATCACTTTTCAATTCTCCATCTCTCTCTCTCTCGGATAAATCAATATTGAAGCATTTACAAATCTGAGGAATACCAAAAACGTCTTTGTTGAATCCTATAAATAACTCCTGATGTGACCTCATGCAGGACAAGAACATGTAATGTATGTGTTCTGAAGAATGAACACACACACACACACATATAATACTTTTTAAAAGGAAGATAAAAACTAATATAAACTAAGAAAAGGAAATATATCAAAGAGAAATTTAAAAGTGCAAGAAAGGAGAAAAAGTAATAGAAAAATAGAAAAAATACGAGTAGCTTCCAATCATCTTTACAAAGGTATAAGCACAATTACAAATACAGATACTTTTATTGACCAAGCATGGTTAGATATTCAAGGAATTTGTCGTGGTACAGTGGCTCTCAATATATTTGCAAGACAACAATATAAAAAAGTAACATAAGCAAGTAACAAGTTAGGTATACAGCAGTAGGTATGCAACCAGCATAAAGGAATATTATAAGTACAGAATTAAAATAAGTATGTATTCAGTATTATAAATATAGAATTAAAATATGTATGCACAAATAGGTTAATTTGAAATTCTTTGCCTTTGTGATCTATCAAGTAATATACAGTATAGCATGATTCAAGCATTTAGCTACATGATGGCTCGAGGGAAAAAATTATCTATGTCTGGTAGTTTTGGTATGCAATACCCTATAATGCCTACCAGAGGGAAGAGGTTCAAACAGGGTGTGTCCAGGGTGTGAGGGATATGCACATATCTTCTGTGCCCTTTTCTTGACCCTCTCAATATATAGGTACTCTGTGGAGGGCAGTTTAGCTGCAATTATTCTTTCTGCAATCTTAAATTATGTTGGAGTCTGTACCTATTCTGCATGGTTGCTGCACTGTTACAGATGTACAACACAGTCAGTGATTCCTCTGTAGAACTGTAGCAGTAGCTCTTGTGGCAGGTTGAATTTCTTGAGCTGATGCAGGAAGTACATCTTCTGATGTGCCTTCTTAATAATGGTGTTAATGTTAGCTATCCATTTCAAGTCTTTGGAGATTATAGAGCTCAGAAACTTGAAGGACTGTACTGCTGATACTGTATTGTTGAGTATGGTAAGGGAGGGAGAAATAGGAGGACTTCTCCTAAAATCTACTGTCATCTCGTGTATTCAACTGTAAGTTGTTCCAACTGCACCAAAGGCCAACTGCTGAGCTTCCCATCTGTACGCAGACTCATCTCCATCTCTGATGAGTCCAATGATTGTTGTATCATCTGCAAACTTCACAATTTTGATAAAGGGATCTCCAGAGGAGCAGTCAGTGGTGTAGAGGGAAAAAATAGCAGAGATAGCACACATCCTTGAGGAGTGCCAGTACTGATTGTCTGAGTACTGGATGTAATTTTCCCTAGCCTCACCTGTTGCTTCCTATCTGTCAGAAAGCTGGTAATCCACTTACATATATGTGTAGGTCCAGTGAGCTGGGTCAGTTTGTAGTGAAGGATATTTGGGACGATGGTGTTAAATGCTGAGTCCAGGCATTTAAGGACCTTTGCATAGGTCTTTGGAGAGTCAAGATGTTGCAGAATATAATGCAGTGACATATTGACATCATCTACTGACCTGTTTGCCTGATAGGCAAACTGCAGTGGATCTGTGATTTCTTTTAGATGGGTCTGTACTAGTCTTTCAAAGGTCTTCATAACTGCAGGTGTTCAGGCTATGAGTCTGTACTCATACAGCTCACTGACGGAGGTTTCTTAGAAATAGGGATAATAGTTTATAATTATAATTAAACAATGATAAATAAAATAATTAAACAATTATAAGTTTACATCTTACTCTGTGGTTATAACACAACTCTCTTCTTTCTATAATCTGTCATATCTAATTATCAAACCAAAAATCATAAGTTTGCTTTTTCAGTTTTACATAAAATGTCCATAAAGGGTTTCCTGTCATCAATAAACTTAA
>JANHZU010001991.1:228098-246411 GCA_032468055.1 Acrochordus granulatus
TTGCTCTGTCTGTAACTGGGAATTTTGTCCTTAGGGTGGACCAGTCTTTGTCTGAGAGTGTTAACAGGTTTGAAATAAACCGGTATGTTATGTTGGCTAAAAATGGCTTATAAACTAAATTTCATTCCCTTTTTTCCTCAAGGACTTCAGGGAATTATACCTAATGCAAGGCTTCAAAGAGATGCTTTAGTATGAGGTGCTAAGTGGAATTAGTCCATTGAGGCACATAAGCAAAGCAGAGCCCAGAGACCACACCACTTTATGTCAGCTGCTTCTGGGGCTTCTGAACATATGCAGCCCTCCTGCAGAAGACACTTGCTTTATTTATTTTAAATATTTGTACGACCAGGCATTTTAAAGCACAGAATTATGAGCAATTCACAACCTTAATATAAAATATCAAACAAAATTACAAACCAAGAATAAAAACACAGATAACAAAAATCTGGTGCCTTGCCCAAACTCATCTGATGTAACTCACTGTTTCCTCTCGCAACCCATAAACCTTTATCACATCACAGTGTTTGGGGAAAAGCCAGGTCTGGAAGGTGTTTTATAAGTTCCACAAGATGGCAACATTTAAGGTGTAGCAATTACCTGGGATCTGTGCTCTTACCTTTGAGTACCAGATGATTAATTTTGCACAAAAGCTGTTGTACAAGCAGAGAAATGAGACTCAGAAGCAGTCCAGCTATTTTGTTAGTTTACAGGAAAGAGAGCGAGTAGGAGAGAAAAACTCTCTCCCCGATTCCCTTCTCATATTTGTTACTTAGACATAAGTACAAAGTTTCATCATTAAGAATGTTTGCACATACATCAAGCAGTTTAGGAATACACCCCTCAACTTCTCAGACTTCTTGTGATAAGGAAGCTTTGCACCTGCAGATCTCAACAGCTACTCTGGGAAAACCACTCCCATAATTCTGAGCTCTGGATTAACACTTTACATCCCTACATAAGGGAAGAAACATGGAGCATGCCTACTGATCTGGTTGGACAAACAGGCACCTTTAGGAAGAGGCATCATTTGTCTGGTCAAGGTGGATCAATTTTAAACAATGAAGCAGTGACATTTCAGGCATAACATCCAATATTCCTGGATTGAACTGTTCTACATGAGAGTGACCCAATGAAGTAGATTGGGTTAAGGTAACATCCTAAAGTCACCCTGTGGTGGAAAGAGAAAGAGAAGTTGGAGACTGGATGATAATTGTCCAGATCAGCTGGTTCCAAGTACGGCCTCCTGAAGAAGAGACGCTTCAGAAAGGGGCTTTATGTAGATAGATAGATAGATAGACAGACAGACAGACAGACAGACAGACAGACAAATGGAACTTGGAGAAAAGATTTATCTGAAGACCTTGAGAGAAGGCAGATGGCTTAAAGCAAATGTGTACAGCCTTTTCCAGCCCGAGGGACTTGTTGTTGTTCAGTCGCGCATTCGTGTCCGACTCTTCGTGACTCCATGGACTGCATTGCGCCAGGCCCCCCTGTCTTGCACTACCTCCCGGAGTCTTCCCCAGCCCACACCCATCACACTGACTATGCTATCAATCTATCTCATCCTCTGCCATCCCCTTCTCCTCTTCCCATCAGTCCTTCCCAGCATCACAGTCTTTTCTAATGAGTCCTCCCTGCGCATGATGTGGTCAAAGTACTTGAGCTTCAACTTCAATATCTGTACCTCCAAAGAGCAATCAGATTTGATTTGCTGTAGCAATCAGATTTTGATTGACTGGTTTGATCTCCTTGCCATCCAAGGGACCCTCAAGAGTCTTCTCCAGCACCACAATTCAAAGGCTTCAATTCTTCAATGCTCAGCCTTCCTTATGGTCCAGCTCTCACAGCCATACAGGAAAATATGGAAAATATCCCACTGCTTCCATTTCTTCCCCTTCTACTTGCCAGGAAATGATGGGACCAGTTGCCATGATCTTAGTTTTTTAATGTTGAGTTTCAAACCAGCTTTTGCACTCTCCTTTTTCACCCTCATCAAGAGGCTCTTCAGCTCCTCTTCATTTTCTGCCATTAGAGTGGTATTGTCTGCATATCTGAGGTTGTTGATATTTCTCCCAGCAATCTTAATTCCAGCTTGTGATTCACCCAGCCCAGCATTTTGCATGATGTAGTCTTCATATAGGTTAACTAAGCAGGGTGACATTATACAGCCTTGTCATACTCCTTTCCCAATTTGGAACCAATCTGTTGTGCCATGTCCTGTTCTAACTATTGCTTCTTGACTAGGATACAAGTTTTTCATGAGAGAGGTAAGGTGGTCTGGTACTCCCATCTCTTTTAAGAATTTGCCACAGTTTGTAGTGAGCCACAATCCTGTGGTACTTCTGAGTTTTCCAAATTTGCTGTCATATTGAATGCAGCACTTTAACAGGTCTGCAATAGCTGCAAAATTAAAATATTATGCTAAGCCAACTAAAAATAATAAATCATTCACACCAGTAGCACTGCCCAGTTATAACTACAGTCTGGCAAACATTTTTCACATGCCTCTTTAAAAGAGATTAATGTCAATAGCTGTTGCTGAGAAGGAGATTTCATAGCTGCGGACCACAGTTATACTGGAAATGCTGCATAGTTGGAATATGGAATAAGAACTTTTCTAGATTTTCACATGGCCTTCTCAACATACAGAGTAAGTCATTTCTTAAAGTGTGATGGACTCTACAAACCAGGACTCATGAGTAGTTAAAGGAATATATTATAGTGAATGCTCAGAAATTTAGGAAAATTGACAGTAGCGCTTCTGTGTTGCTAGTATCTTATTAACCTTATTAATGCTGTCTTTCCAAATATATTTCAACAAATGCTGATAATTGTATTTAATAAATTATTTACAAATTCTAGGAGTCACCGGCTTTGTCATGGAATTTGGGCAGAAGTTGGGGGACAGTTTTTCAATCACTCATATGCATGCACAGACAGACATACACACACACACAACTGCAGATTCTCATATTTGCCAGAGACTATTTGGAGAATGTCCAGCAAAATTGTGAACTTATATAAATAATTCATCTGAGATTTTTACTGAGATTACCAATAATGAAATAATTGTTTTCCTGATTAATATTTTACTTCTAAATATCTGGTGACTAAACTTTCACACTAAAATTCTGAATCCTAACTTTTATTTATAGGAATTTGTCAGCACTTAGCTATATTTTCCAATCTGTCTAATGCAGTTGATTTTGCTATTTTATTTCATCCTCAGAATAAATATAGCTAATCAGTATCATGGATTAAGTTGAACAAAATCATAGTTTTAAACAGCCAAATTAGATTTGTGCTGATGTTTCCAACTACTCCTTAAAATTATTTAATGATGCATGAGTCTGTAAAAAGAATTGAAGGGGAGCCTATTGATTTTCATATTAAAATTTTCACTAAATTCCTTTTCCCTTACTCCCCATTTTTTTTAATGTGGCCTTACTGCCAGTGTAAGTTCATGTACAATATGTACCGTAAGGTAGGCTGAGTATTTACTATAAGGAAGGTTGAGCATTGAAGAATTGATGCTTTAGAATTGTGCTGGAGAAGACTCTTGAGAGTCCCTTAGACTGCAAGGAGATCAAACCAGTCAATCCTAAAGGAAATCAACCCTGATTGTTTGTTGGAAGGACAGATACTGAAGCTGAAGCTCAAATAATTTAGCCATCTAATGCGAAGAGAAGATTCAGTAGAAAAGACCATGATACTGAAAAAGATTGAAGGCAAAAGGAGAAGGGGACAGCAGAGGATGAGATGGTTAGACAACATTGTAGACATGATGGGCATGGATTTGGGTGGACTTCAGGAAACAGTGCAGAACAGGAAGGCCTGGCATGCTATAGTCCATGGCGTCACAAAGAGTTGGACACAGCTAAACAACAAATGTTCCAGTGATTACCAAATTATGGGCAGTCTAGATGATAGACAGACCCAAGTCGGGTCTCAGGTCAATCACAATATATTTTTTTTGTCAGAGAAAATTTAGTGTACTTAGAACATTCAAATGTTATGCATCAAATGAGTAAGGAAGAGTTTAGAAGACAATGACAACCAATTCAAACCTTTAATGTAATTTATATCATTCATTGTCTAGGGGGCCTGACTTTTGGTATATTCTGTGTATGTATATATGTATATCTGAGTGTGTATAGAAAGCATCCTCACCCTCAATCCTGAAAATGTGGAACATATATCTGTGCTTTAGATAAAATACCAAAACCCATGTCTGTTGAATAACCTAGTTTTCTCTTTCAGGGTGAAGTATGAAGATTCTTTAGCCACAAAAGGACTAGCTGGAGCCTTGGATGCCAGACAACAGATTGCAGGAGCAGTGAGTAGTTATCTATCAAACTGTTCCATGTGTAATTGAAGAGGTGTATCCTGCTCCTTCAAGACATCATGTGCCTCTCCTCATGTACTACTGATCTCCAACCACCATGGTCAATCATTTTTGCTGGGATAAGGTGAAATGTAATTCAACATAATTGAAGGATACTGAATTTGGAGATTGTAGTAATTATCTTTCTATATTGCATGTATAATTTCTACATTAATATATCCACCATTTCAAAGTAAGAGAACATCTAACCCATCATGAAGGGTACATATGGCTTCTTACTGAGGGCAAAAATGATTTTAGGATTCAGTTCATGTTCATGCCACTTTTTCACAATATTGTTCTCAAAGCAGTTCATAACAAATTGCAGTAGATTACTTATATATATTCCGCAATAATGCAAGCAAAAGTTATGCACAGCATTATGTCAGATAGTCCATTAAAATTCAACTTAATTAGAAAAATATTATCCAAATATTTAAAACCTAATTTCAGAAAGTTCTGATGTATAAAACATTGCAATTATCATAATACTTCAGTTCCACAATACATACAGTACTTTACAGGGTGAATACAGTCAAAATAGTGAGCAGTTCTCTAAATATATCATCTTCATGTTGAATCTACTTTATAGTAACACAGTTTCAAATATAGTTCATCTGATTTAAGCTTCTTTCAAAGTCTGGGTTAGATCTCTAAATAGCCATCCTTCTTTAACTCAGTCCTTAAATGCAAAACTATATCTCCATTGATTTCTTTCTATCCTATAGATAATTCAGTCTTCTCTTATGGGCTTGGGTCCTAGGCTTGTTCAATTTCTTTTAAAAATTGGCACATAGAAGTTCCCCCATGCTCTCTTATAGTTTCCCTCCTGAAAAAAATTGCTCCCTATATTCCTCAACACCCACATTTTCTATCTTCTTTGAAAGCAAATTTTCTCTTAACTAGCTGGAGCCAGTTGCTTCTACTGATGGGGCCCCGATTACAAACTGGATGATGCGCCAAGGAATGGTGAGAATGTATTGTTGCTGGGGTAGATTTTAAAACATTTGTAAAGAATATTTACCAAAATGTGGGACAGATTGAACACTGTGTGGGGGCAACAGCAGACAAAACGATATGGTTAGATTTGAAGCTAAGAAACGTCTTCTTGAAAGAAAGATTCTACCAGCTAGAAGAAAAGTTTTTACAATAGCCAAAATCTTTAACAGCTTTTTAATGTATTCCCATAATCTTTGTAACATAACATATATAACTTTGAATGCATTTGCATTGCATTACAATTCAGATATTATGTAAGAAAAATTCATTTCTTGCTAAGTATCTTCATGAGAGACTAGAGATATTTCCATTATTTCAGAGAGGAGGGTGGAGGAAGGGTGATGAAAGATCATGAAGTGACCATATCAGCTCCATAACAAGTTAGGATTTGTACTCTCACACTCACATGGTACATATACAGTCACCTAGTGGCAAGTTCTGCTTTGTCAGTTCTTTTGATTTTTTCTACAACGCTCACTTTTGAAAAAAATATGTACACAAACATCAGAATCAATATCATGCTGCCTGTTATTTTGATCCTGAGATTTTATGCTTATACATGCCATTGAATCAAAAACATCAACCCAGGATAGAACTGCACTGCTTTGTCCGAGCTGAACCCATACACTGTTCTGGCTTGTTTCTGCAACTCTTGTTTCCATCTGTTCCAGAAAGTTCTTCTGGAGATAAAATAAATTATGACTGCATTTTCTTAACAATGCCTCTTTTCCCAAATTTTCAACTTGCTTTATCTTGGCAGAGGAAAGAGAGATAAAAATAGATGAGATTTTGGTCTGGCTTTAAAGGAACTGATGGTGTGATTTCTTCCCTTGGGCTAGCAGCTTCTAATAATTTGGTTCTGTTCTTTATTTCTCCAGTGGTTTTGTAAACAAAGCTCAGTACTTTTTCTGCCTTAATGGTGTTTGTGTCTAACTTTGAAAATTTCTTAATTTAAGAATCTATTTGTTGAGACCAACCTACTTGCTTTTGAATAATGAAAACCAAAATAAATATGTATTCTTACTTTTGTACATTCTTGCAATCAAGATAAGCTTCACTTGGTTTAGCTTGATTTAACATGATCATTTAAAAGTGGAGTTTCATCAGTAGTTGGAGAATTACAGTATAATTCTCCATGAAAGTTTTCATTTTTGGTTTGTGGTAGAAACAAAATCTTTTGTATCACAGGGACAGGTTATATACTTAACAGCAATAAGTAAATGGTTGATCTAATATACCAGTGTGCTTATATATAAAGCTCTATTTCCTTTAATTTTTAAGAATATTTTAAAGTCTTTTGTTGAATACAGGAAATAGGGGAAATCTTACTTAAATATCTTTGTTGGATTTTCATTCAGGAACTCCAAAAAGCTTATACATCATTCTTTCCTCCACTTACTCCTCACAAAAAACAATCTTATGAAGAAGATTAGTTCGAGGGATAGTATTTGCCCAAAAGAACATGAATGTGTAGGGAAATGAATGTAGCTTTAGGAGTTTTAATTTGTCAGATCTTAACCATCTGAGATTTTTTGTGCTAGAGTGGCTGTAGTGAGAGTTTAAAGTGGCTTTTATATTAGAATACGGAAGCAAAGAAGAAGCTCACAAACCTAAATTATCTGCTTTTGTTTTACGAACTGTTGTTCTTTATATGGAAAGGCTTTTCAAATACAGTGGTATGACCTAAAATAGATTCAAACAGAAGATCTTTGTGCTTCACTTGATAAAATTAAAACATCTGTTAAGGCCTTTTACTTAATGATGCCTCTCAATATACACTATGATATTATCCATGAAGTCAGTACTTGCAAGGTAAAGCCCAAGCCGTGTGAGAAATAAAGATTTGTAACCCTTCTTCAGTGATGATGGCTTCATTTAAAAAATAAGTTAGATCAAAAATAGGCCCCAAGAATTATACTGATTTGAACTGTGACTTTTTAACTCTCTCTCGGTTGAGAGTTAAGGATATTTTTTACAAAGATGAATATGCATGGTCTGTTTGATCTTTTTCTCACTCAGATTCCTGTGCCTCAGACTACCTTCATGGAAGAAACTGAACAGTGGATCTCCACTGATGTGGTATGTAATAGAAATGAAATGTTTGTTTATAAGAAGGAAGTTAATTACTATATGCACATTCTACCAGCTATCTTGTGAGGAGGAACATAGCTAAGTGGTATATCTTAGGGGAGAAAAACCCTAAAGTCTGCCTCTAGCTTGAATAGATGTAAGTATTAACCACTGATCCTGGCTTCTTCCTTTAGACCACTCTACTTGAGTTTATCTTTCTTCTGAGACAGAAGCAAAGGAAATGTCTACTCTTCCTTTCTTGTGTCCAGGTCTGACTGTTACTGAAATGTCAGCATTAAAAACAGAATTTGATATCAGTGTCCTAAATTCAATTGTTTCTTGAAACTCTGTCTACTTTGTAGATATGGTGGATGAACATATATCAGATCTTGGCTAAATATTTGTGGAGCATTCTGTCCAGAAAATGAGCCCTGTGAGCTTTCATTTGATTTCTATATTGCCTTTTTTTTCTCCCTAGGGAAATGAGTCAGTGGATCCAAAGGGTGTCACCAGTGAAGGCAAGTTATAACCAGTTGTATGTTCTGCTCTTTAAGACTGATATTCCCCAACTAATAGGCATGAGATGCTTTTCATCTATTAAGTCTAGTGTCTAAAACCAAACCATCCTGTATTAACAAGACACACACAACTTCTTAACATGTCTAATTTTTGAAATTCTCTAATAGGGTTGCCAAGATCTATTAGATGCATGGCTCTTGTATCTATGCATTCAGAAATATCCTGATGAAAGTAACTATTTTGTCATTGACTGCACCACAGTGCTGTGACCTGTGCAGCTCCAGATAGGTGTTTCAGCTATAACTTCTCCCAGAACTCTCCCAATCCTGGTTTGATTCGTCTTTCTCTTTTAAAATTTTCCCTACATTCTTTCTTGCCAGAGTTTGACAGATTTCTTGAAGAGCGTGCAAAAGTGGCAGATCGGCTTCCTACTCTTCCCAGTGCCCCTACAGGAGCTCCTTCCATGTCCACTAACTCTGGTCCTCAGCAAAAGAAGGAAAAAGATGAGGATGCAATGTTTACTTTATGAGTTTTCTGCGGACTGGTGTGCCGTGATTACAAGAGGACCTGTGTGTTTTGCACTGCACTTCTTGGGGAAGAGGGAAAACCAAAGGAGTCTACAACAGGGAAGAGAATCTTCCCCTTTCCTTCTTCCTGCTTTCTTTCCAGTTTGCTTTGGGTAAGGTTAATCATTGCTGCAAATAGGAACACTGAAGCAAAGCAAGAGGAAGTGGTTGCAGAGCTGTTAAATGTATTTGCCAGATGAATTGGGATTTCTCTTGGGAGATCTAGGCAGTCTTGGGTATGTTCCTCATTGTTCTGTTGTATCTTTCTCCAATAATGATGAATTTAAGTCATCCTGAAAGATGGGTATTAGGATTTGTCATCTTTTTCCTCATCTCACAAGCAATTTCAGAGAATTGTAAAACTGGGTAGCTTTTTTCTATTCTTATCTTGATTTTCTGTATTTTTCTTCCTCTAGCAATAGGGGAACTACAGATCCAGTTTGCCAGGAGAAAAGTGTACTGTTTATGTCTCTCTTTACACACATACACACCTATAGCACTGTAAGTACTTCTCATACAGACATTTCTGCATGAAGAATTCTACTCCCAAACCAGGCACATTCACTGTCCAGTCCAGATATCAGCTGCTTAATGCCTAATTTTGAGCAGTATAAATTTTTTCAATAGAGAGAATATCCAGGAGGCAAACACTTTTCTGAAAATAATTGAATCTCATGACACCTGTTATCATGACTTTTTTCTTTCCACTATAATCTTCCCTTAGAGTTGCTACCCACCACCACTCCCAGAAAGCACCCCCTGCAAATGGCATTCACCAGGTTTATAGTTAATGGAGAAAGGCTTTGGGGGTGCAACACTGAATTATGTAATTGGAGACTTGCTTTGTATATGCAATATTAAAGAAATGACTTCACTATAGAATATGTACTTCTGTGAAATTTGGGCTTGACTTACATTGTAACATAGTGTCTAATCAAACATGGAGAAAAACCTACAAGGAGAGACAGTCAAGAGGCTTCTGGCAGGATTTTGTAGTTCCCAGCAGAAAAGCAAAGCAAGGAAATAAGTCCTAACTGAAGTTTTTCTGAACTGATTCGGACATAAAAAAGAATGTGAAGACTCTTGTTGAGTAGATAGCATCTGTATGTATCCAACTGACCATGGTTTTTCTTATAGTTGGCCCATCGTATCCAAGATGTCTTAAGTGCTCAAATTAGGTGTACAGTTAAGAAGATTAGCATCTGTCATTTAATTTCTTTTATTAATATAATGGCAGTCTTTTAGAAAATATAGATAAACATATTTTTCTTTTCAGTGGCTCTAGATTGAGAAAGTTGTATCTGGAAAGCTTAGCATCATAACTTCCTTTTGAAATTAAGTATAGCAAGTTTTTTCCTCTAATGTTCTACTTTTAGTATATATTTTATTGTTAGGTTATAAAGAAGCCAAAACTGATAATTAAATAAAAATTGTTTCTATGGTTATTGGTGAAGAGGGACAAATATAGGTAAAGGAGAAAGTATACTTATTTCCACTGAACTTTAGAAGTCCTTACTTGATAGAAAAGATGATCAAGCTTAGCAGCTCAGAAAAGATGGATCTGGTTACTTTTGCCAATTTCACAATCCATGGGAATCCTCATTGAGATGATGAGCTATAGTCCAGAGCTGCTAATTTCAGTGGGGATTTTAGATACACAAGGCCTGATAGGTAATGTTTAGAAGGAACCATTAAAAGTCAGTGGGGGAGACTATTTGTGCCAGTGCTAAAAGTTATATCATCAATGTGGGTTTGGTTGTAGAGGCATATTTTTTCCTCTGCTGCCATTGTCCAGGCCAGACTTTTTGTCTTCACTTCTTCTTCTCTTCCTCTATTATCACTTTGGATGCCAAAGGAGATACAAAGTTCTGGTTCTTGCACTTCTGGCAGCCTCACTATCCCAGCCAGTCTCATGATTTTGTCCATTCCAAATTGCTGGTAAAAAGCACCTCGGTTAAAGTATTCTGCTACCTCTCTAGAGTGTTCTGCCAGCATTTGTCTGTTCCCAGACAAATATCTATTGAAACAGACAAAATGGTTATTTATGGCCTTCTCTATGCTCCAGAAAATTTTCATGCTCTTGAGAAGGGATAGTATAATCATTAAAATTCCTTTGCTGATTGAACCAGGATTTTATTTTCTCTCATTGTTTTACCTTAGCCCCTAATGTTCAGAAGTATGGTTCTCTAAAAGTAAGATTAAAAAATTTGTAATAAGTAAAGGACAATTTATGCAGCACTATTCAACACATTATATATGCAAATAATGAATCAAATAGCTAAATGATAACACATTTCTCAGCAACAAAATAATTTGTTACCTTTTGGGAAAAAAATACTAAAAATTCCTAAAAACAGGCATGACACTTGACATGAACACAAGAATATTTGACAAATGCACACTTAGGACAAAGAACAACCCGCAGTATTTCAGATGTTGGACTTAACCATTAATCATACTGTCTGGAGGCTGACTCAAACCCAGTAATATCTATATGTAGTTCCTTTTTAATTAATGTAGTCTGACTAGAATGCAAAAGCTTTTTCATCCAGAAGCTGTGTTTTATTCATTTATTTCCTGGCCTCTAAGGGCAATTATAGGAGTTGCTACTAAAGACTGACAACATTCTGCTTAATTTTGATGATGTGGTCGTGGCACACTAGAAGTGGGGGAGGAGTAGCCTAAAGAACTGGCTCATGTAATATTCAGTCTTCCAATCCCTACACTAGAATTAATATTTCATCTTAAAATAGTCCAAGAACTGAGCTATGCTGAAATAAGTGGGACTTAATTCTGAATAAGCACCCTAGCGATGAAGCTGTACTGTATTTTTAAATTTTTAAAACGCTAGTTTGATTTGATTCGACTTTTCATCCAGCAGATACAATATTTGCAACACCATTAATAGTCAATAGATTGCACGGGTCTGTTTTCCTGCAATTGAACAGTCTGGATATTTGCTTCCCCTGTGAAGATATAGAAAGACTCCTGTATACATTTTTTTCCTCCTTAATCCCCTCCTTGCAGTCCTGATTATAGCTTAAGTGTTTAGTTTTCAAGCAATGAAATCCTTTCTTGGAAAAAAAAACAGCAGCTGACCAAGGGTGTTGTTTTTCTTATACTTGGTGCCTGTTGATATCAAATATCTTCTTGGAAGCTGAAGAAGAGGCTCTGTCTCCAAGCTGACAGAGGGCAGCCCTCTGGTAAAAGTGCTGTCTATTCCAAATCCATTTTTAGAAACTTAATCACGTGGAATGCAAAACAGTGTAGCACTACCTCTTCTTGATCCTTCTGAACTGGGTCCAAGTTCATCTTCATGAAAGGAGGACTCCAGCTCTTGGACCCGGTCAGTCTTTGCCTTTTAATCACTCCCTTAGGCTACAGTGGGGCACTGGCTGTGAAAAAAGGCATCCAACTTGTCTTATTTTTAGCTGAAAACAATTACATGTCATGGCTGCACAATCCTTTTCAGGAGGAAGGCCATCTTGGTCTTTGGGTAGTGCTGTGGGGACTTCACTCCTAAAAGAAGACAGGGACAAAACAAAAACAATGTTTAATATCAGTTTAAAATTACATTTAAAGTGAAATGTGGTTTACACTATTTCTTCCATACAGATAACAATTTCCCTTTATTTTTCACTAAAAATTACTATTCAGGTACATATTTGGAAAGTGTTTAGGGTCCTTCCAAAGGATTTGGAAGACCTTATGGAACCTGGGGCTGCAGACTATGCACTCTGGGACTTTACAGATTGTATTTTTGTATAAGAAATAGTGTATTTATGCCAAAAGATGATTCTGAATTTAAGACAGAAGAAAATTTAGCAGAAAAAGCAAGTAATAATCAGTGTAATGTATAATTGTAATCGTAAGTTATTCTGGGGAAAATTATTAGGAGTGTTTGTGTGTGTGTGTGAGTTAAATACAGTTAATGAATATAGGATGGGACGTTCTTACCTGCTTTCTCATATATTGTGTGACTGGTCAATTTCAATACTTTCTAGCAAAATGCTATGTATCTGACAAGCATCCTGGTTTCCTTTTAATGTATCCCTTAAAAACATTTTCCTTTGTGCACTGTCTTTTTTTCTTTCTTTTTTTGTGGCTTCAGTCTTGACTCCTGGCAACTGCTTGGATAAATCTTTCCAGTTTTCTTGGCAAGCTTTCAGAAATGTTTCACCATTGCCTGTTTCCTAGGGCTGAGAGAGTGTGAGTACCCAGGGCCACCCAGCTAACTTGCTGCTTAGAGCAGAACTAGAACTCAGTAAGACTCCCAGTTTCTAGCCTGTTGCCTTCACCATGACTGTGTGCCAAACTGGCTCCCCCTAAGAGTAGAAACAGCTGGGCCAGCAGAGGTCAGCAAAGGGCTACAGTGCACAGATGAACATGTTGTCTGTCTTTGGAAGGTGGCATGTCCTGCTTTAGCGCGCACAGTCTTCTGTTTGAAAGCACTTCAGTGAAAAGCTGCCTAGGCCAAGTCTTCAAAACTCACTGAACATTTGGACAGCAGCATTTGTCATGTAAGCATTCCCTGTTCAAGTAAAGAGCATGTTTTATTTCTACCTGGCAAACAGCAGAATATGAGTGCTTCAAAAGACTACCGTAACTTATGTGATTGTAGATAGCAACACCAGGCTGATCTTGTTTCATCTGGAAGCGAATCAGGTTGTGATGGAAGATCTGCAGAGAATCACAGGCTGTAGATGTGGGTTAGTAATTACACACTTTTGAATGATTTAATGGTGTGCATAAAGTTGGAGTACCAGTACTTATCCTTTGTCTTTTCCTTATTTTTCTCATTTGTCCTTATTTCTTTTCAAAGAAGGTTTTTGCTCCTTTCAGCAATAGGACTTTCTCAGATTCAAAACAGTAAATAAGATAAATTGATAAAGGAGTAAAATAAAAAATGGCTAGTGTTCAAGGAACTGCTATTTCATCCTGATTTTATTTGTTTTATTTATTAAGTTTGTATGCTGCCGAAATCGAGAGACTCTCAGCGGCTAACAACACTAAAAAAAGCATACATTAAAAACCCTAAAGAGGGTGGTCATTGTGGGGAAAACAAGGACTGACCCATGAGTGAAGAGAAGGAGCAACCACCAAAGATCCAACTCTTCATGAAGACCATTAGCCATATTGGGACAGCAGGTGTGGGCTGGCAATTGAAAAATCCTTGTCACCTTGAAGCTTCAATAAATCTTTAGATTAGAACTGAGCTGTCTGGGCTAGCTTCTTCCCACTTAACAGCATAATTCTAGGAAGTAAGAGAAAAATACATCCTGGAGCAAACTATATCTGCATTGTCCCATTGCACAGACTTGTCCATAAAATGGCTAGGAGCTCACTGATTATGTGCTATCAAATTGTTTTTGACTCCTCACAACCACCAGGAGCTGAGCTCAACTTAAATGAGAGTGCCATTATATTTTGGGAATGCACACAGTCTAGCTTAGTCTTGCATGTACAGTATTCAGTTTCAAACCTATTCATTTTTTGAATCATTCTGCACAAAAACTTTGCAAAATCCAAAGTGTTTCCAATCCATGTAGCGACCTGAGGAGTGAGCTAGATATCTTTGCTTAAAAATACAAAACACAGAAATCTCTATCTTCTTTTCTCCTCCCCCTGGGCCTGCAATGAGTAATATTTACAGCCATACAGCATAGTTAGAATTTCAGAAAGCAGAAGCAAATTGCCCATATGTTTGTCTTTTACAATTGAAAGACCTGATTCATGTTTCTGAAGATATTATCATTTTTCAATGCAGCAAAAGTTTTACTTTTCATACTTTCATTATTCTACAGATGGATTTTTAAGCTACCTGAACAGTAGCTTAATCAGTATATGTTACACCTTGTAAAACAAAATTTAATTTTACATTAAGTGTATCATTGTTCAGCTTGGAAAACTGAATGTTGACTAAATTGTAATTATACGTATAGCTGTTATGCAGATATTAAGTTGTCTCTTTGTGATTCAATGGATGTCATTTTCCTGCATTTTCTGTTCTTAGCAGCTTCTTTAAATCTTATACGCTTATGTGTATGCCATCAGAGATAAAAATGAGTTACTTTGTCTTTTTCAGTTTTATTTCTTCCAAGCAACAGAGTCTTCTCCAATAACTCTTGTCTTCATGTGATCTATCTGAAATATCTAATTTAGTTCACTATTATGGCTTCCATGGAACAGTTTGGATTACATCTTACACTGAAGCACTGTTCTTCTTAAAATCTTAGGCAGGGTTTCCCAAACTCTGAGGTGTATCCCCCTTGGGAAGATGCAGAGAGTCCAAGGGATGTACAAATAACGTTTTATCTGGACATTATTACCATAAATCTACCTTTCCCAATTGTCATTGTATTGTAGAATACAATACATCATATTGTATTTATTTTAGAAATTTATACATGCCGCTGATGCCCTTCAAGAGCAACTCTTGTGGAATACAATCATTAACATTAACTTTTTTTACATTTATTTCACACCAGCTGGCTAGCAGTGTTCGGATTGTTTTTGTTGTTCATCCAGGGCCTTCCTCTGCTGTTCTGGCTTTGCCTCACATCCGGACAGGTCCAGTGTTGGCTCCCACTCTCCTCACAAACGCAGCTAGTTCTTCCCGCTGGCAGAGTGCCCATTTATCTACTTGCTTTTGAACTGCTGGGTGGGTAGGAACTAGAGGCAAGTGATGGGAACTTATTCTGTCATGCACAGTATTTCATTGTATTGTTCTCATTATTGTGTTCATTTTGGTGTTTGTAATTTTAGAGGAAGTGTGTATATTAACATTATATTAAAGTGAGGTGCGATGGCAAGACATTTATGAGCCCCTGGTACTCTCATCAATTTTCTCCAGCAGCATAATTTAAAAGTCATCAGTTTTTCTTTGTTCAGCCTTACTTTCCTATCACTGGTGATCCAACATTCATAATATTGCAAATGAAGAAATCATAACCTTGAACATGTGTATATTTGTTGCCTGCAGTTTCATATATTGTCTAGATCTGTTATTGTCTTTCTCCCAAACAGCAGGTATCTTATTTCATAGCAACAGCTACCATTCCTTAAATTTTTGAGCCAAGTAAGAAAGTTCTTCTCCACTTATTTTTACTGGCCACCTGAAGATTTACCATCATCAGAGCATGATGCTTCCCTAAATTGCAGAACTGTCATCTGTTTTCTCACATCCCACCTTCCTTGTATTATATCCATACTTTATTCCCTTAATCCTCCTGTCCCAATGATAAATCAAGTCAATATACTTTATTATGTTGTATAGTCCTATCGGATGTTTTGTTATCTCCCTTAGTAGATTTAGCTTGTAAGCCTTTTGAAGCAAGGATCTGTTCTATTTGTTAGTTAAATTTATTTCTGTAATTATAATATCCAAATCTGCCAAAGGAATATCACAAGAAGGAATATTTTGTAAAATGCTTTGGATATTAGTTATCATCATTGGGATTACATGTATGATTAATGTAATAATCATCATTAGAATAGATGAAGAAAGAAAAGACTGCCAACAAACTCTAAAAGTAACATCTGCTCCTTGTAAAGTGCTGTTTATGTGTCTTTTTGACAACCTAGCAGTTCAAAAGCAGGTAAAAATGCAAGTAAATAAATAGCTACTGTTTAATTTAGTGGGAAAGGTAACAGCATTCCATGTGCCTTGGGAGTTTAGTCATGCCGGCCACATGGCCGTGGAAGCATCTTTAGAGAAATGCTGATTCCCTAAGCTGTGAATTGAAGATGAGCACTGAGCCCTAGAGTCAGCCACAACTAGCAGGGAAAACTTTAGCAAAATGAAATGTGGGATTGTTCCATGCCATCAAGTTCCTCACAGCCATCTCTGATTTGGAAGAGTGGTCATGAAAGCAGTTTCCTTGTGATACACAGTGGGAGAGGATCCTATGCATATATGGTACAACATTTTAAATGATGAAATAGATTCATTCTTTTTATCAATTATTTCAATCTACTCTTATATAAGCAGGTCATTCAGTAGATAAAAAGATAATATGGTGTGAGAGAAGAACATTACATTAGAATAAGATAAAATATAAAGGAAGTTGGAGAGGAATCAGGGTCAAAAGACTATTCTGTTCTTCTAGAGCCCACGAAGACCTAATAAGGCTGCATCCAATGTGGCTTTACCTCATATTTTTAAGCATAAGTTGAACTTATTTTTAGAAAAGAACAGGACCATTCACAACATCAGTTTTAACATTAAAAGAAAAAAGCAATCTAGAAATTACCCTGCAAAAATAGTCAAGGCAGATTAAAGACTATCACCATAGATTAAGAGTACAGTACACATCCCAAGTCTTCCCATTCAGAATTTGTTCTGTCTTTTCCAGTTTTCTTGTGATATATGGAGTGCCCTGCTAATGTATTTTTCACTATAGCCCCATATTGTCCTGCCTTGTTATAGTGTCATGAGTCATCTGTCTAATCCTATTGTCTTTTACTCTTAACATATCCTCCATATGAATTGTGGCCTGAAGGACTTATTTTAAAATCTTGTTTATTTCATTTCCTTTGGCATATATTTTGCTAAAGCTATTAGCCTGGGAAACTATTGATTGGAGTTTCTAAGAATACACCAGAGAGCAGAGAGGAAGAGGGCTGTTTTTACATTGCCTGCTCTTTGCATTAGATATCAAGAGATTTCAACATTTTTTGTTAGGAGGTCAAAACTTCCCCTTTGCAAAACATGCTACATCTTTAGAAATTTTCTAAGCAGAAGACAGTGATGATTTGTTTGAGAGCACAGTCATTTGTTTAGATTCAGTTCCTCCCTGAGACTTTTGAGGTTATTCAGAAGACAAAAACAAAAAAGAGGTTGCAACCAATTAATTTCACCTATGACAGTGCCAAGTAAGACTTAGAGATACCCTTGAGCAAGACCACCTCAGTATGTTCCTTTCTTACAATGGATCCTCACATTTTTCAACAAAAAAAAGTGCTGAATAAGCTGCCAATGGTAGCTGCTATTTTCATTCTAGCCATTCTCAATAATCATTTGATGTTTCCTTGTTTATTCCTTCTGAAACAGGATCAATAAGCAATAGACTTAGACAGAGGGTGGCATTATAGGTTTTTAAGCAGGAATGTAGTGGATGGGGCAGTGAAATATGGAACCTGATGATGTGTTAATACCTAGCCCTGATCTTTTAATCTTTTTAAACTCTTAATAAATTTATCTCTTTTGGCAGTGTGATTTAACTAAATTCCAGCCTAAGATAAGCAATAAAAATGTAAATATCCAGTATGGTATAAAGTGAGGTTGTTACTAAGACTAGATTTAAATTTAAATTCTAATTTAGCCACAAAAACTGGCTGATTTTTGGAGTTCACCATATTTTTATCATAATCCTGTGAGGATAAACTAGAGTGAGGATCATACATACTTTGGAGGAAAAGTGAGATTAATGAAGATTAATGGTAGATGAAATAGAAAACTAGAGAAGCAAATCAGAAATAGTAGCTAAATATACTATGTGAAGTAATTCTATTCAGAGTTCCAGGCATGTTCTGTGTGCTTTCCCAAAGCAGATCACTTCAACTTCCTTTTGTATTTCTCTGCCTCCTCCTCACTCTTAGCACTTCATAGCCAGTAAACCTGCTTAATCCTCCCTGGCCTGGTTTGGACTGTTTTTGACATATTTTGACATATGATGATGCTGTGAAAGTGCTGCATCCAATATGCCAGCAAATTTGGAAAACTCAACAATGGCCACAGGATTGGAAAAGATCAGTTTACATTCCAATCCCAAAG
>JANHZU010001992.1:6524-18401 GCA_032468055.1 Acrochordus granulatus
AGTCCAGATGCCTGTTTTTTAAACTTTGTTGCGATGCAATTACCCTGGACGAGTGAGAGTCTTCACAGACATTTCTGTACATAGACTTTTAGCAATTGGTTGTTTTGGACCTTAGTGTGTAGACCTGGTTATTTGCACCTGACAAAGTAGACTCATATTCATTGTTGTGCTTCCTGTTGGACTCTGCTTTGAAGAATTAACAGGAGCTCACCAGGTGATTAGGTCTAATCTTTCTTTTTCTCACTCCTAGCTATCTGACAGCATTGTTTCTGTAAGCTGCTTGACCATTCAGGGAAAAGGCAGGAGATAATTGCAATAATGTATAAAGATAAATAAATGACATCATGTAAAGAAGGGCAAAGAGTTCTGCTTTTGTTATCCTTACTATTTTTTGCAGTTGTTTGCCAGTCAATGACTTTTTGGACTGCTTTATGGATCCAGACTCTGTATTCTCTCATGCCTGGTTTACTTTCAAATTAAGTGAAGTTTGTCAAGATCTAAATTCAGTCTGCTTATTTAGTGCAAATAGGAGGGAGCCATTCATCTAATGCCTAATCTACGTAATGCCGCTTAAATAATTCTTATATAATTTAATACAGATAGATCTCAATTAGTGCAGTTAAAGAATCTCATAAAATGGTCACATTATTTATATTCATGCTATTCAAAGTGATATTTCTATGGGAAATAGGATAATTGGTTCCAAGTCGATGAAGATAGGCAATTGAATTTTTAAGCATATGATTAATATGATTATTAATAAAATACTGTATAATACTAAAAGATAATAAACTTATATCCAAAATGTACCTGCTATCTCCTCTATTCTGCTGTAGTCCTTCAAAATGAGTCTCTTCTTTTCTGAGTTTTCCTCAGACACAATCTTCCATTTCTCCATTTTGCACCAATGACAATTAGCATCTAAAACCCCAACAGCAACTATGCATGTGCTAGCCTCAACTACAAGTGCGCCAGCCTTGCACTAATTTTTTGTGATATAAATTTATAAATCATACTGTATTGAATTTCACACTATTTGAATTTGCAGTCATTATAATCTACCTTTATGTGGAAAGGAGGAGATATATTAGAATCAAAATCAATAATATGTTAGTGCCTTATTTCAAGTGACTTTTAGTTTTATGAGTAAGGATAATGATGAAAAAAAGATGAGCTGGAATCAGTTTCATCTAGAGCAAAATGCTGCCAGTTCTGTCATTAGTAGCAACATTACCTGTGATTTACAACAATCTTTTGAAAGGAAATATGAAGGCAGTTCAAGGTCTGGATGATGCTAATACTTCTTATATGTTTATATTAGTCTTATATGCTACTTGTCTGGGTGCTTACTTGCTGAATTGGAAATAGCTAAGAAGACATGCAGGGATCACGAGAGAAATGAAAATTTTTGAAGCCATCTGGTATTAAGGTATGCTCATAGTTCAAGGTACATGAGAAGATTTCCTGATCTTGGCATTTTCTTTTAGGTCTGCATCATTTAAGAAACTAGAAATCTGGAGAAAGCTTTTGATGCGCTCTGCTGTACACTACTTGCTTTATGTAGGATTTACTCTTAGCCTGAATTGTTTAGACTGCTGAACTGGAAGCAAGGATCAAAATCAGCAGCAAACATGTAATGCAACTGGGCATTTACTAAACTTAACCCCAGGATTTCAACAATAGTTTCTGGAAATAAATTTATAATTTCCTGCTTTTGTGGGTGGGCAGGCGTGGGTGTGCATATCCACTCAAAGTTGCCATAGGCTGCACTGCAATACTGATTAAACTGCATTTTTTGTCTGTACCTTTGACCAAACCTGTTCTGTTTTATCCAGGGTTATGAGCTGCAGGGCTCTGAAGCCCCACAAGCACAGGAAGGAAGCAATGTAGATGTATTTTTATGCAATTCATCACAATTAAGAAACATCTTTATAGTTCCAAGCATACCTTTACAAGGCATGTTTGGGCAAATCATTCCATCTGCAATTCAAGTTCCTTTTTTTTCTCCAGAGTAAAGGAGGGTTGAAAAAGGGACTGCTTCTTGGTTTTTGGAAAGCAATTTGATCCACAGGTAGAGGAAACAGTATTAGGGAATGAACCGCGATGAACGAAATGCCTTCGTATTTTACTTTTCGGTTGCATGCAATCAGAACTTCTAGAAAGAGTCATATCCAAGAAGATATGTAGCGCTATATCTGTGCACCCTGAACTTAATTGGATGTTTAGAGAAATGTCATTGGGTTAGAAACTAAACTGCAAATTTATACTTATTTTGAAAAGAGTGTCACGGAAAATAATAGGATTTATTTTGTAGTAAAGATGCATAGAGTGTAAAACTTTCTCAAAAGTCCGTATCACTCTAAAATAACTCTACCAAACCAAATGTCCTGCATATATTGTATGTTAGTTGGATTATAATTTTCAGCACTTCTGATGGAAAAAATTAAGTTATAGCCTAATGTGTTTGGACTAAGAAAAGTTGACTTCACTACCTTGGTTGCCAGTAAGTCACTGTTCTTTCTCTCATTCTCTTCCAATTCTTTTCTTGGTAGATTGGAATTACTAGCTGGTCTCTACATAGATCTGAGATAGAAAGCAGTCTTTAATTGTTTCTTTTGCAGTGCATTTTGCCAGGGTTATCAATAGAAAAAATATTTATTTGTATCCCACCTTTATTGTTTTTATAAACAATTCAAGCGCATTTAAGATAACTTCCTCTTCCTATTCTCCCCACAATAACAACCCTGTGAGGTGAGTTGGGCTGAGAGAGTGACTGGCCCAAGGTCTCCCAGATGGCTTTCATGGCTAAGGCAGGATTAAAACTTACAGCCTCCTGGTTGCTAGCCTGTTACTTTAACCACTAGACCAGATGGCTCTTCAAACTGGCTATGTGTAACTAAGGGTTGAATTGTGGAGTCGTTGGTGCTCTCTAAGCTTGGTTGTTTGCTAGCAGACATTTCATTACCTGATTAGGGAACATTTTCAGTGCTAGAAAAAAGCACAGCTTGCTCTCTTGCTTGCCTTATCAGTATTGGTAGAGAATATCATTGGGGTGTGCCAATGTATAATAAAGTGGGAGATGACCATGGTAACCCAATTATAAATAGTGTTGCAGTATTGTTGGCCACATCTAATAAAACAGAGTGTTACTCGTATTTGAGGGTTTTGCAGCATCTGCTAAGGGTTGTGGTTCAGTATTGGAAGGACCACAGATTCCCCCACCCAACCAATTTTATTATTGTTTTCTAGATGAGGAAGCAATAGCTGTAAGTAGTGTAAATGGATTGATATTGTATATGTTAGAAGAATGTATTCATTCAGAAATTGGTAAGCCAAAACTATGTTGTTTAGACTTTTTAAAATGACTTTTGAGGTATAAACTGGATTATATTTATTCACCAGACTGCATATGAATAGACAACCATGTTATAAAAGAACCAAAATGAATTTAGGTGGAAATTAACAAGAGGAAAATAAATGTAGCATGTTGCTAAGTATTAATTTAACCTAGTATTGTTGCTAAATTCAGTTTGGCAATCATATTCATTATCACATTTCTCAGCTTTGGAATAAAGGATTATCTTTCAGGATCTGCTTGCTACCTCTTTATTAACTTAGACTTAATGTCCTCTTTTCATATTTAAGCATGCTGCTCTAATTTACTCAAACATTTGGTATCAAATTTATGTTGAATCCATGGAGTCACACCTTGAGGATAGCTCAGTAAAATCAGCCAACTTTTCAGTTCTTAACTTCAAAAACTACCACTAAGCAGTGCTACTTTAACACATTGTAAATTCCATTAACAAAGAGAAAACATTTAAGTTGGGATCCTATGAGACAGCTTGAGGTCTACAAATGTGTGCTAATTCGAATAGTATATGTATGTGCCAGTTAAGTGCCAAAATGTGCAAACAATCCCAACAGGATCTTTCATGACTCATAGAAGAATGCTTTGCACAACAAAATATTTTACACTTTGGTATATTTACAAGCTATGTAGTTGGGCCAGCATAAGACAAATTAGCAGTCTTATGTGAGGTTTAATTGATATTGACAGTAGTCAAGAGAAGGCAGTATAAAACTACTGCTCTCTATATAGTAACAGAGGGCCCCTGTTTCACAAAATATCTTGTACTCATCAAATAAAGAAGGGATATTATTTCCGATGGCAATTTAAGGGGAAAATTAGCTGAGTGCAGTTCCAATTTTTGCTGTTCATTTTGAGATTGTTCAGATGATACTTAGTCCTAGGGTTCTCCATGCCTGGAAAGAGAAAATTTTATGAATTTTTGGGATCACATTTTGCCCCTGCTTCTGTTGATAGGTAATGTATGAATGAACATGAGGAAGCTCATGTTTCCTCCAAGATTAAACTCATTTGTAATGACTTAGATTCAGGATTATCTTCTTTCAGTCATAAAGTTTTTGTTACAAAATGGGAAAAGAAATAGTTTAAAAACTTACTAGCAAACTTTTTTAGTGAGGGTACCTAGCAAAATATGGTCATGATGGATCACCATCCATTAGTTGAACTTCCTGAAGTACTTTACTACTGGGAAAACCATAGTTTGACTGCATGGACCATAGTAATGCATGGCTGTGAGACCATACATGTGGACCTTAAGGAAGGCTGAATGCCAAAAACTGATGCCTTTGAATTGTGGTGCTGGAGAAGACTCTTGAGAGTCCCTTGGACTGCAAGGAGATCAAAGACTATCAATCCTACAGATAATAAACCCTGATTGTTCATTAGAAGGACAGATACTGAAGCAAAAGCTCAAATACTTTTACCACCTAATGCAAAGAGAGGACTCATTGGAAAAGACCATGATGCGGAAAGATTGAAGGCAAAAGGAGAAGGGGACGGCAGAGGATGAGATGGTTAGATAGCATTGGCAGCCCAGTGAGCGTGGATTTGGGCAAGCTCTGGGAGACAGCGAAGGATAAGAAGGCCTGGCATGCTGCAGTCCATGGGGTTGCAAAGAGTCAGACACAACTGAGCACCTGAACAACAATAACCTGAAGTACTCAACAGAGGAATTTTTTACAATTATGCTCAAGGATTTTGCCTTCATCTTAACCCAAAAGAAAACAATAGGGAAGTTGCTTCTAGTCCAATCTCAAGAAATACAGGTGTAATAAATTTTGGGCCTGTCCTGAAAGACAACAGTAACTATATAATTGTGAAATCTTGTACATGAGGAAAATTTTAATGATAAATTTCTTTATTACAACAGTGAAACCAAATCTCTACATAAAAGGGAGTTATTGTGAAAGCAGAAACACAGGAAAACAAGGGGAGCTTGCAATTTACATAATATGAAATGAAATTAGTATGGTCAGTCTAAGTAAATAAGTTATTAATTTCAATAATCTGCTAGGTTTTAGCCCATGTTCGGTGTTCACAGCAGAGAAGACAGTTGGAGAGAGAAGGCTTGCTTTCTCTTGCTTTCCTTCAATTTCTTGAGCACTACCCTGTTTACAGAATGAGGAGGATACTTGAAAACTAACTTTCTTTGAAGAGGCTGGTGTTGCTTTAATTATTTGGAGATAGCTAGCAAATAAAAAAACTATATAATGTCTACACTCTTAGTAGATGTAATGGCACAATGTAATTTCCACTGGTTATGTCATTGTATAAATAAGATTAAACAGAAAATTTGAAGGAGAAAAGCATGCTTAATTCTCAGGCATAGGAGAAGCCCTCATATCAGGCTAACTTTATCTGGGCTTCAAAGCTGTATAGGGGAGTTCTGGTCAGAATTTGGGTAGAAGATCCCCAAGGAATATGTGGACTATGCAATAGACTAAAAACTAAAAGTTGGAAAACATTGCTAGAAAAAGCAGTGATAAATTATTTTACTGTTACAAGGAAACTTTGCATTCATAATTATCAAGAATTAAGGTTTATACAACAGCTTTTCTTTTTTACTTTTTTAAATAAAGGGATAATGCAGTCATGTGAAAAAGAAAGTATACCTTCTTTGAGTTCTATGGTTTTACATATCAGGACATCGTAAAAATCATCTGATCCTTAGTAGTTCTTAAAGGTAGGTGAATACTATTTCAGATAAACAACAACACATGACATATTACACCATGTGATCATTGATTTTACAAATAGAAAGCCAAAGTTTAGAAGCTATGTGTGAAAAACTCAGTTTTTACTAACACCTTATGATTAATCAATCTTGTAGAGCCACCTTGAGCAGCGATAACTTGAAGTAATTGTTTTCTGTATGACTTTATCAGTCTCTCACATCATTGTGGAGAAATTTGGCCCACTCTTTTTTACAACACTGCTTCACTTCATTGAGGTTAGTGGGCATTTGTTTTTGCACAGCTCTCTTAAGGTCCCGCCATAGCATTTCAATTCAGAATCAGGACTTTGCCTGGGCCATTGCAACACCCTGATTCTTTTCTTTTTCCACCTTCCTGTTGTAGATTTGCTGGTGTGCTTGGGATCATTCTCCAGTTGCATAACCCAATGTTGGCCAAGCTTTAGCTGTCGGACAGATGGCCTCACATTTGACTCTAGAATATTTTGGTATACCAAGGAGTTCATGGTCAACTCAATGACTACAAGGTGCCCAGGTCATGTGGCTGCAAAACAAGCTCAAAGCATCACCTCTCCACCACTGTGCTTGATGGGTGGTATGAGAAGTTTGTGCTGATGTGTTGTATTTATTTTTTGCCAAACTTGGCACTATGCATTATGGCCAAGCACCTTCAGTTCAGTCTCATCTGTCCAAAGGGAAGTCTTCCAGAAGTCTTGTGATTTGTCCAGATGCAACTTTGCGAACCTAAGCCATGCTGCCATGGTCTTTTTAGAGAGTAGAGGCTTTCTCCTGGTAACCCTTCCAAACAAACTATACTTGTTCAGTCCTTTTCTAACTGTACTGTCATGAATTTTAATGTTTCACATGCTAACTGAGGCCTGTAGCATCTGAGGTGAGGGTCCTATCTGGACATTAAAATGCTAGTAATCCAAATCTCAACATATTTAAAATATCCCACATTGGGGATGGTTCACTAATTTCAAAATCACAGTCTACATGAAAGTCATACCACTAGAAACTGAAGTCAACTTCATTAATCATCACTTCACAACACAAACCTGTCATATAGCACTGTAATAGTGTCCTTTTTCATATGTCCTATAAATTGTAAAAATTTGGTTTGTCAGTACAAACTGATAATTGCATATAATAAGTTCATATATGGGGAAGCAATGGTGAATGATTAAGATGCTGGACTTGTTGGCCAGAAGGCTGGCAGCTCAGCAGTTCGAGACTCAAGTGCTGCTGCAAAACAGGTTGAGCTCCCATTATTTGCCGCAGCTCCTGCCAATCTAGCAGTTTGAAAGCATGTAAAAATGCAAGCAGATAAATAGGTACCACCTACAGTGGAAAGGTAATAGCATTCCATGTGCCTTGCTGTATAATCATGCCAGCTATGCCAGCCAACATGACCATGGAAGTGTCTTCGGACAAGCTGGCTCTTTGGCTATGAAACAGAGATGAATAGCACCCCCTAGAGTCAGTAACAACTGGCAGGGGAAAACTTTACCTTTACCTTTTACCTTAAGTTCATATATAAAATGTGCACAGCCAAAAGAAAGATTTCCATTCCTGTTCAAATCTTGACAGTCAATTGGATTGAATGCTATCTATTTCTCACTGTAAAATGCAATTAAAGAAAATGGAGGACATATATTTATTTAACTTAGAGGCTGCCTAACTCTACAAGATTCTGGATGATTTACAACATTAAAAAAAAAAAGAAAATGATGTGAACAAAGATCATAGACATCTGGAAGAAAGAAGATACTTAATAGGATAAAATTCTATAGGGACTAGATACCACCCTATCCCAAGGCCTGGGAAAACAACCGAGTTGTCAGTGCTTTTTTGAATATTATCAGGCAGGACTTCAGAAGGGGTGCTGTTCCAGAGGACAGGCATTTCAAGAGTAAGTATATTTTGCAGATGCTGATAGATGTCATGGTTTGATTGAAGAAACCTTACAGGGTGGACATAAACCAGAAATAGGCAGTACCAAGGCCCCATTTTCCACTGGATAGGCCTTCACCTATACCCTACAATTACTTATAGTACTGGTGATGTTGGAAACTCCAATACATAGTATCCTGTTGTTATTTAATCTTTTAGTTGAATATGCTGAATGTCTTATTCTTTCTTAAATATAAAGAACCCAAGGAAGTTTCTTTGACTCCATGTGTATGCGAGCAATAATGGCAGCCAAGATTCTCGAAATGCATCCATTCCAGAGATGCTAATTTACCCTGAATGATTCTTGCAGTTTCATCTTCAGTTGTTTTAAGACCCTTGGCTTGAGCCCTTTCTTTGGTTGTCATCCCATATCATTGCTATTGCAATAAAATCTCGACAATTTAGAAGACCTTTAGTTTGGTATTAAGCAGAAAAATTCTTCATTTTCCCCTGCTACTCTCATTTAATTTGATGAACAAAATTTGCTTCTGAACTTTTTAGAAGAAATGACAATATTGGTGAAGAAAGGTTTTTATGAACCAAGAGGGAGGCTATTCTAAAACCTTTGCTGGAGACTTCTTCCAAAGGATCTGCAGAAAAAAGATGCTTATGATAGCTTGCCACATGTCAGACTAGATCTCCTGACAGACCTAAGACTTTTAACTGTTCTACTCAGATGTTTTTATCAATTCTAGGGGAAAATATCCCAAAAATGTATTTATTTCTGTGTGAAATCCAAGAGATAACTTGCAGTCTCACACATAGGGATGATATTAATAAAAGCATATAATTAAACCAGCAAAATTTTCCCAATGTTCAGACACATTGGGAAACAAAGAAATGTAGGGAAAGAAGGGATAGCAGGAACCCACACAAATAAAATAAATCCAGTCAGCCTAGATAATCTATTTACTTTTTATCTCCTGAAATAAGCTGCTGGTTTTCAGTACAGGTTCAGAATTCACTGTAGAATATTTGCTGGAAAGAGAACAACTAGATCTACTGCTAGCAATTCATAAGCAGGCCTTCCTCATTCTTCCTTCTTTTTCTTGTTTGTGCAGAGCGTTATTGTCAGATTCTTGAATGTCCAGAATAATTGGAATCCAGCCTGTTTGAGGAGATGGGCCCAAGCTTGGATCCATCAAGAACAGTGCTCTACCTCTGATTCTCTGACCAGAAAATCAGAAGTTACCTTAATGGTTAAGCCCTCTTCCTAATATCCTTTGATGAAATGATAAAGTAAATCAGTGCTTCCAATGGGTATATGCATGCACTCAAATTGTTAAGATGGCCAAGAGGACGTCACACTGCTCCCTTGGTATATAGGTCAACATCATACATTTGCTAAAAAGGAGTTTGCTTTGTGACACTGTCTGCGATTTTGCCATTATTTTTACATCCCCTCACTGATGGATGCTGAGGAAAGAAGCAATCTAGTTTTATACCTTTGTAGAAATGAAACTTCTAGGTGGGGTTCGGTGGCTGAGCAGTTAAGACACTGGGCTCGTCAGAGGGAAGGTCGGCAGCTTGACAATTTCAGACCCAAGCACCACTATGTAACAGAGTGAGCTCTCATTACTTGCCCCAACTCCTGCCAACCTAGCAGTTTGAAAGCATATAAAAATGCAAGTAGATAAATAATAATAGGTAGATAAATAAATAGGTACCACCTAATCTGGTGGGAGAGAGGCATGGTGGCACAAGCGGTTAAGAGCTCGGCTTGCTGGCTGGAATGTCAGCTGCCCAAGTTCAAGACCTGGCATTGCCATGCAGCAGGGTGAGCGCCTGCTGTTCCGCCTCAGCTCCTGCCCAACTAGCGGTTTAAAAGCACGCAAGCACGAGTAGATAGATAGGTACCACTCCTTCCAGCAGGAAGGTAACAGTGACCATGTGCCTATGGCGTCTAGTCATGCTGGCCACATGACCATGGAAGTGTCCCAGGATGAACTCCTGGTCATGACAAGCACGGTCACCTTTACCTTTAATCTGGTGGGAAGATAACAGTGTTCCATACACCTCAGCATATAGTCATGTCAGCCACATGACCATGGAAGCATTTTCTGACAAATGCTGGCTCCCTTGGCTGTGAGTTAGAGATGAGCACCGTCCTCTAGAATCAGCCATGACTGACAGGGGAAACCTTTTACCTTTTTAGAAATGAAATTATGCCTTTGGACAAGTGAAATTATAGGAAAGAGGTGTTCTGAATTCCATTTATCAGACTTCTTTGATTATGTGCCATTGAATCAATGCTTATTTTTAACTACTAAGAAAGATTTTTTCAATGATGATCTATCCTTAATCTGGTCTTTCAAGTTTTCTTAGACCTCTTAGCACTGGGCTAATTTATAAAACATTTCCGATGGTATTGTCAAGTTCTACCAAAAGTTAGGAGTTAGTTATGCTTGCAGTTATGAATGGCCAAGACGGGTATGTGCATATTTTGGCCTTCAGTGTATAATAATCTTTCTAGCAGTCTGCAATGTTCCTGGCTTTCCACTTCAATTAAGTCAAAATTGTTGTGAAAGTACTCTTCCCATGGAGACTTTTCTATTTAATTATAGAGATTACATCTGGATTCAAACGACAGAAAGAGGGATAAGAGAAAACAACAGGATCAGCAATAACAGTCTCCACCTTTAGCAGAAAACAAAATTCAAAAATTTCCCAAAAGGAAATTCAAAACAAAAGAAAATTCTCCAACATCAAGAGCTTCTTTCAAGGAGAGAAATAACAAGGCAACTTTCAACACAAGTAAGTTTGCATCAAGTTTTCCTTCAAACAACTCTGATCTTGATTTTCTCCCCCTACTTTCACAAAGCACAAAAGAGTCATTTCCACTGACACTCTGTATGTCTCTGTGTGTGTCTGGTATTGACCATCTGGTGATGTCCATGTGTAGAGTCGCCTCTTGGATTGTTCGAATAATGTATTTGTTATGACCAGCATATTCTCTTGACAAAATTATGTTGGCCTGCTTTGTTATGTCTGCCAAGACCAAACTTGCCTGTTATTTTGGTTGTCTTTTGACTTCATACTTTAGCATTCCAATTTCCTATGATGAAAAGGCCCCTAGTGAGGCACCACCTTGGCATGGTTGTGGAGCTTGTGTGTCTGAAGAACATGAGAGCTATGCCAGATGTTCAGTCATACTGGACAGATCTCATCAGAGGAGCCAGACAAAGAGTATCTCCCTCCCATAAAAATATGAGATGTAATTTACAGAAAACCATACCAGCTTGGCCATTGCCTGGGTCAACAAGGACCATGCTAGATGTTGGAGTTCCTGGACATCTGGTGAAAAATGAGCTACAAGACACTGGACAAGGAAATAGCAACACACTCCAGTATCCTTGCTAAGAAAACCTCATGAACAGTAACAAAAGGCTAAAAGATATGATGCCAGAAGATGATATTGGGGATGAGCAGAAGGTAATTACAAGTAGCTCTAGAAAGAGTGAAGTGGCTGGGCCAAAGCTAAAAGGATGTTCAGCTATGGATGTGTCTACATCCTACTGGTAAAAAGGAAAGTCCAGTGCTGTAAAGAACAATATTGATTCGGAAATCTGAAATGTAAGATCTATGAATCAAAGTAAGGTGAATGTGGTCAAACATGAAATGGCAAGAAAACATCAACATCTTGGGAATCAGTGAATTAAAATGGATGGGGATGGTTAAGTTTAATTTGGACAACCACTATATGTACTACTGTGAACAAGAATCCCTCAGAAGAAATGGACTAGCCATCATAGTCAATAAAGGAGTGAGAAAAGCAGTACTGGAGTACACTCTTAAAAATGACAGAATTATCTCAGTTCAAATCCAAGGCAAACCATTCAAAATCACAGTAATCCAAGTCTAT
>JANHZU010001992.1:18501-34017 GCA_032468055.1 Acrochordus granulatus
AGTGATGCACTGACTGGGTGGCATTTTTAATTTTGTTGTACATGGTGCAATGACAATAAAGATTATTATTATTATTACAATAAAGGCAAACCAAAGAAATCATACTGCATAATAAAGGAACCAGATTACTGTACTTTTTTGGAATCCTTCATTGATACTTTTTTTTTTATTTCAGTTAGACTTCCTCTATAGATGTATTTACTCGAAGGAATCCTGTCGCCTTCCAGATGTTTCTGCACTACAACTGTCACCCTTCACCGTTAGACATACTGGTTGGGTCTGAGGCCACCAAATAAATAAACTATGAGTTGTAGATCAGAAACATCTCAAGAACTATAGATTACTCCAGCACAAAAAATGTACCACCCAAACAGTAAGATGAGAAAAGTGTTCTCATTTGGGTAACCCCCTCAGTGTATACGCCAACATGTAAAATGATCCATAAACAATCTTCAAACATGCATTTATAACTCAAGAACATCCCACTGTTTCAATGTGCAGCCTGTTTCTAATAAAACTTAAATTTTGAAATGACAGAAAAACGCTTTGTGACAGTAATTTCACACATGCAAGTTATCAACTAACACCATGTGAATTCATCCAAAAATGGTTTAAAACAGTGTGTCTACATGTAGAATTCTGATTAGCCAACAGTACGAAAGCTAGTTCTATTACTTCGCCCTTCAATTTGGAGATGATTCATCTGCATTGGCACAATGAAGGATCTGCATGTTTTCTCACAACATTTGCACAGTGCATCTCAATGAACCTCTCATCATGTAGGGGAGAAAAGAACATTTTAAGCACATTTCCATAAGCTCGGCTGGAGAGGAATCAAGAATTCCTTCCAACAGAGCTCTGCCTACCCCCAAGAAACACATTGCCAGGACAAGAAAGAAGTGTTGCCAGCAAACAAGCAGAGTTGCAACAGTTGCTTACAGAATGTAAAAGCTTCCAAGCAGACCATTATTGCAGAGAATTTTGCAAAAAGTCAATTCATACAATCTTTTATTTGGGATAAGGAAAGACCTATTTACAAAGGATTTGGCTTGGGTGAATCATTTATTCAGTGTAAGTGATCCACACTTAAATTCACACCACACACTTAAGCAAGCCAGTTAAAGATGAGAAGCTATGTTCATATCACATGCTAAGCCATTAATCTAAGTGTTAAGAGTCATTCGAGTAGTCCTTATCTAATGACCAAACTTGAGCCTAGAATTAAAAGTCATTGTGGTCATTAAGTGAGTCACCATGTGACAGGCTAATTTTTACAATCACTCTTACAGCTGTCATAAAGCAAGTCACTGCGGTCATTAAGAGAATCCCATGGTTGTTAAGTGAATCCATTTCCTGAATGGATTTGATATCACAAATTGCAGTCCATGACCGCAGAATACTGCATCTGGTGATAAATGTGAGTCAGTTACCAAGTGCCCAAAATGTGGTCATGTGACCATGGGAGGGGTAGTGGCAGTCATAATTTCAAGGTCAGGGCATAAGTAACTTTTGGGGGAGGTCCCTCATAACTTTGAAAAGTTGTTAAGCAAGGACTACCTGTAGAGATTTGTTCCCAACCCAAGAAGTATTCAGGTTGAAAAGATATCTTACAGATTTCTTCATTGTTTGGAAACAGGCAAGGAGCCACAAAGTGGCTGTTAAAAGAAGATGAAGTCTCCACCCTAACAAGCAGAAAGACAGGCTGGGTTCTAAAATGAAAGTAATCCATTGTTGAGATTTCTGTGGGATTATCTCCCAGCCTTCAGTGAATCTTATTAAAAAGGATTCTGTAGAAATCTTGCTCTCAGCCTGACAATTTTTTGTGACTATTTAGAATATTTCTAACCAATATTTGATCATAAAGCATCACAATTAAGGTTATTCCATTGATTACATTGAGTTAATAAAACTGTCTCACAAAAGAAAGAACAAGAAATACAATCTTGAAAAAATAAATGTCAATCAGATATCAACTGCTGATCTAAGATCTAAAACTTGTTTGGACACAGCTGTAAGATTTCTGTTGGGAGAAAAACATGCAGCAATACTTAGTCCTGCTAAGTATTATCCACACAATATGATCATTAAAGTCAAGATAGCAGCTCCAGTGGTACAATCAAAGCTTTCCTTGTTTTTTGTGTGCACTGTGTGCCAAAAAAAGGGTGGAACTTTCATCACACCTTGAGGGGTACTATCTTACCCTATTTTGATCATACCCTGCAGATACCCCTGCTGGATATTAAATGAAGCCTCTCATACGTGTACATTCTTACCTTGATTTCAAAACTCTCATGAAGGCTGGGTATAAAAACTTTTTCTTCTTCATCCCAGGTTTGACTGTCATCTGTCAGAATCTTGCCTTTTATTTTCCACTTCTGGCGCCCTAGCCGTACAAACACCTACAGCAATATAAAAACAAGAGACAGGAAAATATATCATAAATGCATTTGCAGGAATTTATGGGAGCCTTACGTCTGTTGGATCAGCAAAACAACTAAAAAACCTCATCCAATTCACAGGCAGAGTGTACTCCATATTGTGTGTTCATGGTAGTTTCCTTCTGGGTGGAAAGAACGGATAGAGAAGGGCAGGGAGGAGGGCAAAGTAGGGAGAACTAAAATTGCATTGGATGGGTAGGTTGCTGTATCCTTTAGAACCGATGCTATTCTTCAGGGCTATTTTTAAAAGGAAAAGTTACATAAAGTATAAACTTTTCATTCACTGAACATATGTATCATGCCTAAAATATACACAAGTCCAACATACCCCTTTGTCCAATTGTGTCATACCAGGAACCCCAACTTACAACATAGCAGTAAAACTCCTTCGCAAAACTTGGACATCTCATAGAGATGTTGATATTCTGTCAATGCTTCACTAAAATAAAAAACCTCTAGAAAAATTAAAAAACTAAGAATAGAAGATGATGAAATTACAGTCTTATTTGATGTTGCAGCACTCTTTATATCCATAACTCAAGAACTAGCAAAAGAATCCAATGCAGTAGTGTTACACAATACACCCAACCAAGCCATATACACTAAGACTGAAATGCCCAGATTCTTGGAACTCATCAATTTTTGCCTCATTATCTTCCTTTCAAAGGACAAATATGCAACACATTGGAGGAACACCATGCGACCACTCTCAGAATTCATGTGAGAGACTACAATGCAGCATCTAGAAGCTATTACACCTCCATTCCACATGCAACCAGATACACAGAGCTAGTATGTAGAGCCCCCCCGCCCAGTGAGGCACCACCTTGGTGTGGTTGACAGGCTTGTGTGCTCTGAAGAAGTTGAGAGCTATACCAGAGGTTGAACCATACTGGACAGATCTCATTGGAGGAGCCAGACAAGAGTGTCTCCCTCCCATAAAAAATATGGTGATACACAACTTACTGAAACCATACCAGTTATTAAGGACTGATGTTGTTGGGGTTCTAGATATCTGGAGAAAAATGGACTACAGTTCACCCCGGAGAAGGAAATGGCAACCCACTCCAATATCCTTGCCAAGAAAATCCCATAGACAGCAACAAAAAGCTAAAAGATAGAACACCAGAAGATGAGCCCCTCAAGTTGGAAGAAATTACAAGTAGCCCCAGAAAGAGTGAAATGGCTGGGCCAAAGCCAAAAGGAAACTCAGCTGTGGATATGTCTGGAGCTTAAAAGAAAGTCCAGTGCTGTAAAGAACAATATTGCATTGGAACCTGGAATGTAAGATCTACAAATAAAGTTAAGCTGGATGTGGTCAAAATGAGATGGTAAAATTGAACATTGACCTCTTGGGAATCATTGAACTAAAATGGACAGGAATGCGCAAATTTAATTCAAATGAGCACTATATCTACTACTGGGGAAAAGAATCCCTTAGAAGAAATGGAGTAGCCATCACAGTCAATAGAAGAGTGAGAAAAGCAGTACCAGGGTATAATCTAAAATATGACAGAATGAATCCAAGGCAAACAATTCAACATCACTGTAAACCAAGTCACTGATCCCAAAGAAGCTGAACTTGACTGGTTCTATGAAGACCAACAACACCTTCTAGAATTCACACCAAAAAAGATGTCCTTTTCATCATAGGGGATTGGAATGCTAAAGTAGGAAGTTATCAAAAGATAACGGGAATAACAGGAAAGTTTGGCCTTGGAGTACAAAATGAAGCAGGGCAAAGGCTAACAGAATTTTGTTAAGAGAACAAGCTGATCATAACAAATGCACTTTTCCAACAATCCAAGAGGCGACTCTACACATACCAGATGGCGAACACCGAAATCGGATGGATTATATTCTTTGCAACCAAAGATGGAGAAGCTCTATACAGTCAGGAAAAACAAGACTGGAGCTGACTGTGGCTCAGATCATGAGCTTCTGATTGCAAAATTCAGACTTAAATTTAAGAAAGTAGAGGAAACCACAAGGCCATTCAGGTATGATCTCAACCCTTATGAATATACAGTGGAGTTAAGGAATAGATTTAAGGGATTGGATCTGATAGACAGAGTGCCCAAAGATTTATGGATGGAGACGTGTAACAAAGTACGAGGTAGCTACTAAAAACCATCCCAAAGAAACATAAATTCAAGAAAGCAAAGTAACTGTTTGATGAGGCTTTACAAATGGTGAGAAAGAAAGGGCAAGATATACCCAACTGAATGTAGATTTCCAGAGAATAGCAAGGAGAGATAAGAAGATCTTCTTAAATGAACAATGCAAAGAAATAGAGCTGGGAAAGACTAGAGAGCTCTTCAAGAAAACTGGACATATCAAGAGAACATTTCATGCAAAAATGGGCATGATAAAGGACAAAAATAGTAGGGACCTAACTGAAGCAGAAAAGATTAAGAGATGGCAAGAATGCATAGAAAACTTAGACAAGAAAGATCTAAATGTCCCTGATAACCACAATGGTGTGGTCACTGACCTAGATCTAGACATCTTGGGTAGTAAAGTCAAGTGGGCCTTACAAAACATTACCAACAATAAAGCTACCAGAGGTGATGATATTCCAGCTGAATTATTTAAAATCCTAAAAGATGATACCATCAAAGTGCTGCACTCAATATGCCAAAAAATTTGGAAAACTCAAGTGGCCACAGGATTGGAAAAGGTCAGTTTACGTTCCAATCCAAAAGAAGGGCAGTGCCGAAGAATGTTCATACTACCATACAATTGCACTCATTTCACATGCCAGCAAGGTTATGCTCAAAATACTGTACTATAAGCTAGGCTTCAGCAGCATGTGAACTGAGAACTACTATAAATACAAGCAAGGCTTTGAAGAGGTAGAGGAACTAGAGATCAAATTACCAACCTTCTCTGGATCATGGAGAAAGCAAGGGAGTTGCTTCATTGACTATGCTAAACCCTTTGATTGTGTGGATCATAACAAACTGTGGCAAATTATTAAAGACATGGGAATACCAAAACACCTTACTTTTCTCTTGTGAAACCTGTATGCAGGTCATGAAGCAACAGTTAGAATCAGACATGGAACAACATATTGGTTCAAAATTGGGAAAGGAATACAACAAGGCTGCATATTGTTACCCTGCTTATTTATATGTAGAGTACCTCATGAGAAATGCTGGATTGGATGAATCATGAGCCAGAATTAAGATTGCCAGGAGAAACATCAACAACCTCAGTTATGCAAACAATATCACTCTAATGGCAGAAAGTGAAGAGGAACCAAAGAGCCTCTTGATGAAGGTGAAGGAGGAGAAAGCTAGCTTGAAACTCAGCATTAAAAAATCTAAGATCATGGCATGCAGTCCCATCTCCTGGCAAATAGAAGGGGAAGAAATGAAAGTAGTGGCAGATTTTATTTTCTTGGGTTCCAAGATGGTCACTGAAGAAATTAAAAGACGCTTGCTCCTTGGGAGGAAGGCTATGGCAAACCTAGACAGCATATTAAAAAGCAAAGACATCCCCTTGCCGACAAAGGTCCGCATTGTCAAAGCTATGATTTTCCCAGTAGTAATGTATGGCTATGACAGTTGGACCATAAGGAAGGCTGAGTGCCAAAGAATAGATGCCTTTGAATTGTGGTGCTGGGGAAGAGCCTTGAGAGTTCCTTGGACTGCAAGGGGAAGAAACTAGTCAATTATAAAGCAAATCAACAAAGATTGTTCATTGAATGGACAGATACTGAAACTGAAGCTCAAATACTTTGGACACCTAATGCAAAGAGAGGATTCCTGGAGAAGAACAAGATGCTGGGAAAAACTGAAGCAAAAGGAGGAAGGGACAGCAGAGGATGAGATGGTTAGATAGCTTCATGGATGCAATGGGCATGGATTTGGGTGGACTCCAGCAGGAAATGAAAGACAGGGAGGCCTCGTGTGCTATGGTCGACAGGGTCATGAACAGTCGGACATGACTCAGCAACTGAACAACAACATGATAAGAAACACATCTTTTTCTGCTGTGAGTTCCTTCATGGAACCAGTGAACTTCAGCTTCTTCAGCATCAGTGGTTGGGACATATATAAAATAATGAATAAAACAGGTAAATTAGGCCTGTGCAAAACTTAAGGCAGCCGTTTTTCCTTTTAACTTCCCAATTTTTTCAAACATTAGATAAGAAAGTGATGGTGGGGAGCTTTAATCCAATCTCTTTTGAAAGCACAAAAGGTATGACTGGCTCAAAATTTTTATACTCCTCCTTCAGATGAAAAAATAATTACTAGATTTGTTTTAATAGTTCCTGACACAAAATCATGTCACACACAACTATAGTGATGACAGATTTCTTTTATAATAACATGAAAGTGTAACGAAAAGGCCATTCACGTTGCCAATTATTTTTATGGATAGCCATTATAGCCACATTCTTTGCTTTCACATAAAATTTCCATTACATATATTTCATTTATGAAAACACTATGCTGCTCAGAACTCCTGGATCTGCTTCCCCTTTCTATTGCCATATAAAGTATTCATTTTTGATGCTGTGAAATCCATTCAACACAAACTTTCTCCCTCTGACTAACATCAGTTCTTTCGATGTGATAATTATAGTATATGCTTTAGTGTACAGCTCACAATGTTTTGATTGTGTATAACTACTAGGGCTAGGCCCCTTTGTTAGATCTCTATTTCATTTAATATTTTCCAGCAATTTTTTCTCACCTAATAAGAGAAGATTATTTTCTCTTTTTTGCCTAGATTTATTGAATGTATGAACATTTCCTTGTATAGACACATCAGTATCACCCAAACTGGACCCCTTTGGAATTTAAGGACTACAACTCCCAGATGCCCCAGTACTGGTAATAATTTTGGAAATATAATCCCAATGTATCTGGAGGTTATTGGTTTGGAGAAGACTGCTGCGTTAGACAAAATCCTTAGAGGTAGAGACTATTTCACTTACCTTAATGATTTGAGAAAAATAATCAATCTGTAAATTTTATTTCTTTCTTTGAATTTATTAGCTGCCAGCTTTAATGGATTCTGAGCAGCATACAAAACTGGAAAATCAATGAAAGAAGTAAAACATAAACAACATAAATCAAGACACATGGGCTCTAGACAAACAATAATACATTGATCCCAAGCCTTGTTTTCAGAACTTTTTAGAACTTTAGGAGAAAGGGTACAGTCCTTACCTCTAGGGGGATGCTGTTCCAGAGGGTGAGGCATGTTTTTTAATTCCTCAAGATGACAACATTTAATAGAGAGACTCTGGAGCACATCCACTCTGTCATACATTCCCAGATAAGCAGAAAGTTGGAGATAAGCAGTCCCTCAGATATCCAGGCAGTAGACTATCCAGGATTTTATAGGTCATAACCAGCACTTTGAATTGCGCTCAGAAGCTGATTGGCACTCAGGTTCAGCATGCATAACTGAAAGGCACCCACTATTGCTCATGCAGCTACATTTTGAATCAGCTGTAGCTTCCTGGTGGTGTTCACGTGCATGTAGAGTGCATTGCAATATTCCAATCATCAGGTGACCCAGTCAGAAGCAACAGCTTAAAGGGACTCCTAAAGGGATTCCTGAAAAAAGAGCATAATGAGTGCACAAGATGATCCTGTGCAAAGATCCTTTTCAGAGTTCCAAAAACCAAGAAAGACATGCTGAAATTTCTCTAAGCAGTTTCCTTTACTGTTCCTCATCTATAGAGAGAAATCTTGCCAAACTAAAGCAAGATTAGTAAAACATATACTCTGGGAACTATTAGGGATTATATCCTTTTTCTCCCTTATGAACTATCTAAACTGTGTTGTCTGTTACTCCTCTGGAATGAAGTCCCACTTTTCTGGGAATCTGAACAACATTCCATCACAATCCTCCTAATTTGAGCTTCCACCTGTTCTTTGGGAAGTAGCTATGAGTCCAGAAGTACCCTTAAGTTGTGCACCAGTCTTGAATGAGGTCATGCAGTCCCATCTTAGACCAACATTGTTATACTTCCTGACCCTGAGAGCCAAACAGTCTTGTGTGAGAACCACTCAGTCTTATTAGGACTGAACTGAAGTCTGTTCTGCCCCATCCAGACCTGAACAGCCTCCAGACATTGGGTCAATATATTGACAGCTTCACCTGTGCAACTTGGCATTGAGATGTAGAGCTGGGTATCATAAGCATATTATGATACTAATCCCCAGACTGGTTGATGACCTCACCCAGTGGATGAGGTCCATCCATGGAATGGATTCAATCCATGAAAATGGCTAAGGAGTTTCTGTCTACTCAGGATTTATTGCCATAGATTAGCCCCTCCCTAATCAACACTAACTGGAACTGACCACTAAAGAAAGATGTGAACCATTCGAGCATAGTGCCTCCCATTTTTAATCCGTATAGCCAGTCCAGAAGGAAATTGTGCTCAACAGTATTGAAAGCCACTGAGGGATCAAGGAGCACTAGTATGGATACACAAACCTATCCCAATTCCACCAAAAGTCATTAACAAGTACAACCAGCACTGTCTCCAGACTATCTGTTAGTTAATCTGTTTCTTCCAGGATCCTTTGTAGAAAAAAAAAGATCATTTTTAATCTGTTTCATCCACTCACCTTTTTGGCAACTTTCCCTAAAAGGGAAGATTGAAAACTGGCCAATAACTCTAGATAACATCACAAGACTGTATCCCAGGCAACTCTTAGTAGAGATGAACAGATAGCATGAATACAGTATATTTCACCACAATCCTACATGTGATCCTATGGCCCAGCCCTCCTCCCTATAGGGAGTATAGTATCATCACCTTCAGCAGATCTGCTGGGTGATGAACAAGTGCTCAATCACTTAACCATTCATTCAGTGACCATTCAGAATTATGAAGATGCTGAACAAGAGTACTTTTGGCGAGTCCACAAAGTTGCAGTCATCACAGCATTCCCATGGTCACATTTGCTTCCTTCCCTGTCAGCTTCCCACAAGCAAAGTCAATACAGAAGCCAGTAAGCTACTTCCATAAGTTGCTTCCACCACTTTTCCTCCTGAAGAGCCCCACTACTTATACATAGTATATGATCATCTTGCATGCCCATGACTCCTACCACTCCCCTGCTGCCCTTTTGGCCCACCCATGCTTCCTAGTACCCACTCATTGCCCTTGCCAGCTTCCTGTGCTCTCCAGTGCTCACCTGTGGCACCTCTATATTCTTGTGCTACCTATACGGACACCCATCTCTTTCCACTTAATGATACATGCAGCCTGGGGTTACAATGACAATGGGGACTTCTGAAATTGCAATATTTAAGCAACACGGTTAAATGATGTTGCACTTTACAACTTCATTCATTCATTTACTTATTATTAATCACATTTATATGGCCACCCATCTCACAATAAGCAATCCTGAGCAGCAAGCAACAATCAATAAAGCAATAAATATGTAAAACAATAGTAAACATATAAAAATCATTATTAAAAATGAAAAACACTACAAGAAAATAAAACAGGAATGGTAACCCTGCTCCCAATTGCCATTGTAACTCAAGGACTACCTATATTTTGAAAAAATATTTTGGCCACATCTGTCTGTGGATTGAGGAAAAAATGCAAAATTAAATCTCTGCCAAATGAGTGACTTTCATGCAATTTTTAAGGGCCATATGTGAGCTACATTACTAAGATGCAAGGGAAGGACCAGCCCAGCTGCAAAGGAAGGACCAGCCCAGCCATAATTTCCATTACTCAATATGAAAATGGCTAAGGAGTTTCTGTCTACTCAGGATTTAGCCTCAGTCTATGAGCCCTCATCCAGTCCACTGCAGTCTGCAAACACTGAACAAAAGTCCCCCTGCACTGTTGTTATTGTTTTTTTTTTGAAACAGCTATGTTGACAGGAATGGAATCACTCTAGCTCATGGGGTTAACCCAAAAATATCATGGTCCATTGTCCCAAAAACTTGAGACTGAGAAGGATCAACAGAGTGGTATGGCCCTCTTTTTTTCCTCTCTTAAAAAGGTCATTCACTAGTATACCCAAGATAGCTTCTGTGCTGCAACCAGCTCTAAAACTGGATAAGGATGAATCCAGAAAATCAGTTTCCAGCAATTGCTGTAATTGTTTAAACATTGCCCTCTCAATAATCTTGCCCTCAAAGAGGATATGCAATTCTGGAATTATAGGCAATCAATAGGAAAGTAACCAACACATATCCACATACTGGACTATAACAGCAACCACCTCATGACCCACAAGAGGAGCTGCAGGAAAACTCTGTATGGGAGGCTAAACACTCATTCCAATAGCCATGAGGAACATGAGTCAGAGGCGAAATACTGCAAAGAACAATTCTAACATAATGGATACCCATGCTCTTTTATTACTAGGTGCTGTTCACACTGCTGTATATGAAGAATGTGTTGGAGGTGACAGAATGAGTGGTTCATGACTGGGGGTGTGGGTTGCCCACCGTCCAACAGTGCACAGTTGGGACATGTATTGTAAAGACCCTCTGGAATTACAGGAAAGATCAGGGGTGGTATATCATATCCCCTATTCAGATTGCCAGTGAGATTATGTGGGCACAAACTGGACACCAGGTTGAAATAACATAGGGCAGCAGTGAGAAAGGAGGACCCCTAATCCCTGGTAGCAATGCATAGTCTAGAGCACATCCTACCTTTGATTATGCACTTACTGTTATTTTGGGATGTTCAAACAGCCAAACTGTACATGAGGTTTTTGAAGCATGGGAGATAGGTAAGAAATCAGTTAATAGATGTATAGAACTTCCCACTCCCTACCAGTTCCTCCACAATCACCAGCAACGAGGCACTAGAAGTACTGCGGGTGAAAACACATACACATGCAGGTCCAAGAGGCAGTCAGTTGAGTATTGGTGGGGTCAAGAGCTTGCAGTTGCAAGGTAGTGAATGCGATTGCATCATTCCATCGATTGCATCAAGGGCATGCTGGAGAGCTGTCTGATGAGTCAGCTACATGAATATTGGGAGGGGCTTTTGAAAACATCAGAGGATAACTACCTGCCTCTTACACATTCACAAAACTAGCATTGTGTTCTAATGGCTTCCATGATTCTTCTGATGAAGGACGGTAGTTCAGGTCTGAAAGCTATTGACAATAAACAATTTTTAACTTCAGAGAATGACGTCTCCTGTTCTACCAATTATAAGCTTCTTTACTTCCTTTTTCAAAATAACGTGACAGTCTTAGGAGATATTCTTAATTAGTGGGATCTTATATGGAGAACTATATTTGAGGTCTCTTGCTGAGACTCATGAAAGTATAGATGCAACTTATCTACATAGTTATTCTAAATTTATTTTAAATTATAAAACATAAAATATATTTATTTAAAACATATCATACTTTTTTGGTTCCTTTGAGTTAGTATTGACTTCTGGAAACTGCTTGGACAAGTCCTGAAATTTTCTTGGCAACATTTCAGAAGTGCCATTGGTTACTCCCTAGGGCTGAGAGAGAATGATTGGCTCAAGGTCACCCAGCTGGCTTTGAGCCCAAGGTAAGATTAGAATTCATGGTGTCTTAGTTTCTAGCTTGATGCCTTAGCCACCATAACAAACTGGATCTTACAGATAAATAGTACAATTAAAAATAATTTTAAATGTTTGATTAGATTTTAAAAAAATGATACATGCCTTCAGAGTTTTGTGTTAACAATAACAAAATGGTGATCAGCCATTGGGATTTTGTTATAATACTAAAGGTTTTGCTTGGATGTCAGCACAAAATTGGCTAGCCTAGAAAGTATAGGAGAAAATGCCTTCCCAATGGACACCCACATTTCTGAAACTCCCTTGAATTTAACACTGCTTGGACCATTAAAACCTATGTTTAATCTATGCAGTTTTCTAATAAAACCCATGATTTTATATTCCATACAAAATGTTCTATATAACTATTTGCTTTTATCTATTATGTACTTATGTGGTCTGCCTAATGTTTTATTCATTCTGTGTAGGTTGTTGTGTCTCTGTGTCTGTGTAGCCTTGCTTGGTCTCCAAAGCCACTTATAAATACCCTGAAATGCTCTTTACTTTTGATGGTGGTGGAATTTGCAGAAAACTATCAACCAAGGGCTGTAGATTGCGCTGGGAAAGATGCTTAGATTCCATGCTGTTTAAAACAGTGGTGGAAAACCAACAGTTCCCCATAACTCAGTAATCTACATTGCTACATGTGTATCATCATTGATTATGTATTTTGGGCAGACGAGGAGTTGTATTTTAACAACATATGGAGGGCTACATGATATCACTGTTCAGAAAAAGACTGGGAAAAAGCCACACCAGGCAGGGTGGGATGAAGAGAGAGGACAAAGAAGAACAGGAAGAAAGTATAAGGTAAGTTGCCCCTAACTTGTAGAAGGGGATCAGAAAACCATGGGCATCTGCGGAAGCACTATGAGAAAAGTCTTCACAACAACCAAGCTCACAGTTGGCAATAGTCCATTTATTCCTCTCCTTTCCTATGCAAATGAAAGAAAAAACCAGTAATCAGGCTTTACTGCTTTAATGGTAATGGATGAAATGAAGAAAAAAAAGGCTCACTGGTTAAGATGCCCTTAAGAAAGGATTAGGCAGAGTGTGGATATTTGTAGCCAGAAGGAAAGTTTACAACTGATGGGGCCCCTCAAGCTGGCCAAATGTATTTCTGATCATTGAAAACATCATTCAAAACTGTAGCTGCTGCATCTAGGGTCAAATGAACTGTTATCAAAGAGATATACATTTAGAGATCTGTTTAAAGTCAAGGAGTTTCAAGGGTGTATAGATTCAAGGCTGTATTATTTCTATCATTATGTTTCATATAGGCCAAAAATAGGAGATATTTTGAAGATCAGACTGGTCTGAAGTTGTCCCTGATGTCACGATGGCAGCTTCTCATCCAGTAATGTTGGTTTAATGCTGAGGTAAATATGATGCTTGAAAGCCTCATGAAATAAACATGCTCTCGAAAGCTTAATATATGGAAATAATAACCAAAACTAAAATATGGTTCAGTCTTCAGTATAGGATATTAAAACAAAGAGTAAAATATATTAAGAGGTCTTCTAATATTATTAAATGGTTACTGTTGTTCTTCTTTTGATGAAATATAGTCACTGTACAAATTACAACAAATTTAATTTCTGTTTTCATTGTTTTTCTTTCATGTTGTTACCTTGCTTTCTACCCGTTTAATAGCCTAGCAAGCACACTGCGCAGTTTAATAAATTGGAGTAGGTATTGTAAATTCAAGAATGATAAAAGTTGCATTTCATAACAATATTTTAATCCATCTTTCCCTTTATGTGACAGAACACGGAGGCATTTCGAATGAAGAGTGTGCCCCCAATTGACAGGTGTTTGTTTATTGCCAAGCTGTCGGTTCATCTGCTGTGAGATTTACTGAAAAGGCAGGGGAGAGGATAAAGAATGCATTAATGGCTTACCATGTAAATAGCCCACTGTTATGCAATGAAGTTAGAAAAGTCATGAAGTTGATGTTAGTTATCAAAGGAAATCTATTTTACAGTACAGTCTCAGGCATTTAAATTCAGAAGCAAATCTTTTGGAGCTTAATGAGGCTTACTCCCTTATAAATATGTTGAGGATTCCATGCAGTCTCCATGAAGGATTTGGCATATACCAAAGAGCTTTTATGCTACTGATAGTTTGCACTGAACTGTGTGAATTCAAATGGTAAGAAGTGAATGCATTTAGGCCATGTCTTCCTAGCACTGTTTACATAAAGATACGTATGCCTGTATATTCAGAGCTTGTGAGTCAATTAAAACATCAAACTGAAAATGAAAACAGCACAAAAATATAACAGAACATCATGGCAAGCAAAAACACAATTAGTAGGTAGAATTTTATATGGCAAAAACTTTCTCAATGAAGGAAAGTTCTCAGATCCTGTTGGAAGACAATCAAAGAAGAATCTAGATCAATCTCTTCCCAATCTTGGAAAGGTGTGCATCAGTTCTTGAGAAAATCCAACCAACCTCTCTTCCTTTACACTTTGGATGTAGTCTGACCACGCAAGTATTATATTCTGCATCTGTTGCAATCTATGTCCAGGCCATTACACAATGTAGACTGCAAAGCAGCATTAGTACCTATAATCTCTGGCCATTCCTTTAAAAAAAGGTAACGGTTTCCCCTTTCAGTCAGGTCCGACTCTATGGGGAGCTTCTCATCTCCAATTCACAGCCAAGGGAGCCAGCTGGTCCAAAGATATTTCCAAGGTCATGTGGCTGGCATGACTATATGCCAAGGCACATGGAATGCTGTTACCTTTCCCATCAAATTATGCAGTACCTATTAATCTACTTGCATTTTGCATGCTTTCGAACTGCTAGATTGGCAGGAGCTGGGTCAAACGATGGAACTCACCCTGTTATGTGAGTCTTGAACCCAGACTGCCAATCTTCTGGCTGACAATTCCAGCATCTTAACTGCTAGGCCACAGTGCCCCTTCTCTTAACCACTAGGCCCTGGCCATCCCTTACTTCCAAAGAAATATCCTCTCCTCCTCCCCTCCCTCCCTCCCTTCCCTCTTCCTTTCCAGCATCTTGTTGCTTTATTTGTAGGTATTTTGGAACAAGTGTCTACCATGTCCACCTACCTTAGCAGAAAGTATGAAAATCATAGGAATCATAGTGATGAGGATAAAGTGGGTAAAATTCTTAAAGCAATCTGATAATTTCATATTTACAGATAAATGTGTGCAAAAGTGCCATGCTTTTCATATTTTTTGCAACCATCATATTATAAGAAAGAATTCCTAGTTTTTCATGGAAGTGGGGGCCCTCTCACACTGGACACAACTTGCTTGAACCTCTTCCCTCTGATAGGCACTACAGAATACTGCATACCAAAACTATCAGACACAAAAACAGCTTACTTGACTCATGCTGAATGACCATGCTGCATAATAGAAAATAAGGGTAGAGAATTCTAAATTAACCCAAAAGTTCTGTCTAATGTGTATAAAGGTAAAGGTTTGCCCTGCCAGTTGTGGCTGACTTTAGGAGATGGTGCTCATCTCTGTTTCCTAACCAAAGAACT